>CAOKZL010000017.1:0-170000 GCA_948472985.1 Iguana delicatissima
TGGAGAAGTATTTAGAATCCTCTTCTGAGAGTTCAGGAGAAGTGCATATTAGAACTTGCTAGCGAAGAATTCTGAATTCTCTACCGAACTACAAATCCGAGGATTGTGGTGTCAAAGTGCCATGATTGTCCAGTTTGGATACACCTTTGGTATTGTTAGGCCATTTGAACAAGTTACTGCATGTCCTCCTTTGAAGACCAAGGAATAACACAGGTGTAAACTATCAAAGCAAGCCAACTGCTCTTTTTTTCCTACACAAGAACACCGTAAAGAAATCCGTGCATTTTAGAGTGATTTTCATCTTTTCTTGGATCCTTTAAAGATTGATGAGATTAGTTAAATGGTCCGTAAATTTTCATTTGCATACTAGAGCAGCAACTCCTGGATTATTAGCAGGGGTTGGTCATTCTGAAGTGTGTGGAATGTGTCATTTTTTATTAACAGAAAATGTCTCAACACTGCTGTCTGATCTCCATTGGTACTGAATACTTGAAACAAATGGGATTTAATTCCTAAGCTTTCACTTTTTCCAGTGATGGGAAGACATAACAGCAAATAAGATATAAACTGATAAGGGGTGTGTGTGTGTGTGTGTGTGTGGAAAATCTTAATAAAAAGATTAATTAAAAAAAACAGATTTTTTTTAACTGTTTACTAGGCCCAATCTCCTCTGATGAACGTGGAGTCTCTGCCCAGATTTCAACCCAAGGCAAATTAGTTCAGAGTAGGCAACCTTATTTCTACTGTTGATAATGCCACTGGTTACATGTACAAAGAAGAATGTTCCTAAAGTTAATCAAGGCTCTTCTATTAATAAGAGCAATTTTAACAAACTCTCCTGAGCTCTTGGGGCCACAGTCCTCAGACTCAAAGGCTTCCTTGGACCAAGAGTTGTTATGAACCACTCAGCCTGATAAACATAATGATGTGTCGTCAATTCGCTCATTGGTTTCTGAATGGAATTCTGGTGGTGAACCACAGTTAAAGAGAATTGAAGGGGATACTGTGGTGGTGGTTGTTAGCATCATCATTATTATTATTATTTCTACCCTGCTTTTCTCCCCAAGGGGACTCAAAGTGGCATATAGAGGATATTTTAAAGAATGACAAGGATCAAAAGAGTCTATACTGGACACTCTTAGAAATCTACAGAGCTCTTCAGTTTGTGGCAGATACTGCATGTCTCTGTATGTTTCCCATCAAGAGTTTTTGCCATCACTACAGTGATTTATCTTTCAACATAGGTGAAACACTGGGAGGTGGATTTCTACCCAGTAGGTAATCAGAAGGCTGCTTCTTTTAGTGGACTCAGTTTGGCTTGGCTGTCTAGATTCCTCTGAAGGACATACCTTCATTCAAAGAAAGAAGGCTCAAAATTCTTCAACAAGCCCTTCATACCTAGAGGTACACATCACTGGATTTCGTGGTGTCAGCTCACTTGCTAAGTTTAATTATATCTGCCTTCAATATAGTGCCTTGCCCTCTTTTATTCCAGGTCTTTTCAGTGACACTTGATACTGTTAAAAGCTGAAATAGTCAAAAGATAACATCTGTTCATCAGGCTGGTGCCAGGGCATGGTCCTCTTACCGTTCTTAGCTTTTGAAAGAATCATGCTGACTACAAATGCCAACCATTAGGACTGGGGGGACACTGTCAAGGTCAAGTAGTACAGGATACTTGGGATGCTTTGGATTCCTTCCACAACATGAACTGTGTAGAAGTCTGGGTGGCCCTAACCACCCTACAGCACTTTGCGCTGCTGCTTTGTAGCCACCATGCAGTTCTGTGATTCTGACAGTATGCCCACTCATGCCTATATTTGGAAGCAGGGAAGTTCAAGGTCAAAGATATAGTCTTATTTTTCCTTCAGACAGAAAAAAAAATTCTGTTCCAGTCAGTCCAGCAAAATTCAGGGCTCATACAGTGTGGACTCAATTTCCTTCATCCAGGAAAATAGAAGACAGAAAGACTCATAACTGGTGGACATTTGCATGTGTAATCATCCAAGCTGATGACAAACTGATATAACATGAGATTCTGTTGTCCATAAGAAGAATGCCATGAAAACATGCTATCTCCTTGGTTTCAGGTTCTATTCGACCTGTTTCTTCCCCTGCCACTCTCTCCCAGTGCACTTTGGGAGATCAAGATGGAGGAGGCTCAAGTGGTCCTGGAGGGTCAAGAGAATATGGTCCTCTGAGATCACCCAACAGGCAGTGTGTAAATGGTGGTTTTTCTTCGTGATCTCTGTGAATCACACAAATGGGTTTACGTGCCTGTGTGAAACAGCATTCAGAACCTTCTCAAAACCTAGGCGTAGGCGTTTTGGCAGTTGACCCCCTCCCCCATCCTCCTAGGGAATATAAGGCCCCTCCCTATACAACAGTTAGTTCCTTTTCTTCTGCCGTGGAGCAGCATCAAAGGAGCCTTCCTCTAGCTTTCAGATTGGTTTAACAGTTTCTGTAAACAAGATTTGACTAAATACTTACGTTTTTCTTGGCATTTTGGTGGTTGTTTGTAACATTTAACTTCTCTCTTTGCCTATTTCCCATGATACTACAAGTTCGAGATGAGGCACCATCAGCGTTCTCTCAGAAGGGACTGAAAGTAAACATCAACCTCCTACTTGCCAAAAAAAGAAAAAAGAAAAAGAAATTGAATGATCCCTCACAGGAGGAATCACTGCTGAAAACATAAAAGGAAGGAGCAAACAAACTTGTTCTTCACCGTGAATGGCGCAGAATCTTCTTCTTGTTATAATGGAGGAAGTTATATCTCCTTCTCTACGACCCCTCAGAATTTTTCTGTGAGAGGCCTTGGCAGTGGTCTTTAAACCCTGCTTTTTGTGTGGAGGCAAGATCTTGGATATCGACAGATTTGCGTGCCTATCTGCCTCTCACAGGATTGCGTTGCATGATCTTGCTGTCATCACCAATTCCCACACACGAGGCTTAACAAAGCGGCCACTTCAGGCTTTGCTCTAATAAAACCGGTGCCTTTGATGCCGCCGTTCTGGCCATGCCCTTCCCCACTGCATCTGTAATGGTGGTACTTCTAGGGCAATTTATGGCACCGAGGGGGCTTGTTCACTGCTTCTTCAACAGCAGCACGCCCAAGGCGATTTCCGGTACCGACAACAATCCACAGAATGGCTGAGTCTTGAAGGAACATTCACCATCAGCCCCTATACTGATCGGTACTGTCAGTTTAAGTAGACAGTTTGCTATTGGTCCCGTCCATGGTTTCTACCTTTGACAGTGTTGCCATTCTTATAGAAGCGGTTTCCAGTCAACTCACCTACCATCATGGTATTGTCGATCTCCAGGAGATGACACCATCGACTCTTGATATCGACGATGATATATACTACCATGATATCTTGGCTTGATACCTAGGCTTGGTACCTAGATTTCATATCTAGTTTTCATTCCTAAGCTTGATGCCTGTGCTTGGTATCTATTGTGAGTGCCTGAGCTTGGTGCATTGTCAACACTACCATGTGGTCAATTCATGGTAGTATCATACTGTACAACCATGACACCTGACATTGGTGCCTAGGACTGGTATCTGGACTTGTTGACTTCTCAACAACACTCCTTGAGAAAATTACCATCTGCAGGTTTAAAAAAAAAAAAAGATATCAGGATCAACCTAAACATAGAGTTTTTGTTAACCAAAGGATGATACCTTTTCAAACAGATTCCTATCATTGATCTATTTAGCTATCAACATCAAGCATGGTTTCAACATCAAACTAGAGTAGATACCAATATTGCTCCTGCTTACAATGTCCTTGACATCCTGGTGTCAAAAATAAAAATAAAAATAAAAAAAAATGGAGAGATGGTGGCCCTCACCCTATACTGGGTCTCAGAGGTGTCAACCATTATATACAGAGGAAACTGTTTCGAATAGTAATCTTGATATTGATGATGCCTATGTTGAATAAATTTTAGCTTTTTAATAGGATAGCAGACTTATTGACTCAGACTCCTCCCCTTTGGTATGAGTACAGTACCGGGGTATTCACCAAATGCTTGTCAGCGGTGGTAGCTTTCTTACAATGGAAAAGTATCATTCTGCTTCCGTATATTGTTAACTAGTTCGTCATAGCATCATCTGGAAAGTAAATTTAATAAAAATAATAGTAGTAGTAGTATAAGGTAACATAAAATACAATAATTGGTTTGCACTACTTCTACAAATGTCCAAAGGTCGGCATATGATGCTTCCCTACAGACTAGACCTATTGAGCATCCACTTCAATACCATCCTCCATCCTGACATTCAGTCACTATGAGTGACAGTATGGAACTGCCAGGATGGCTGAGTGATCAGGGTCCAACGCCACAGAGCTTTCGGTCATGAGTTCAAGGCTCAGTCAGTTCTTTTCCCCTATTGAAGTAAAGGAATTAATATTTCTGATATGGACAATTCTTTTGGCTGCACCCAAACCTTCGATGTCGAGATCGTATGCATATAGATGAGAGAAAATTTTGTGCTTATCTATGAGACAATGATATTGACCGATGGACCTACGGTACCATGGTTATCTTCTTGTTCCTTGCCTTGTTGGTATCTGACGGGCTATCATTCCCATCAATGCTGCATCATGTGGTAGCAAATTCCTGGCATTTACAACAAGAAGTAAGACCATCTTTGTTTCTGGATCCTATGATTAAGACGCTTTTACAAGGTTATAAGCATTTATGCCTTCCAGTCCAACCCCCTGTACCAGGTTGGGGCTTGAACTTCTGGATAATGCGATTCACTTGCAGGCCATTTGAACTTGTGGCAAAGTGTGACATTAACTTGCTGTCATGGAAAACAATGTTTTTGCTAGCAATAACCTGAGCCAGAAGGACGAGTGAGAGATGTGCACTTAGGGTTCATTCTACATATTCACAATAGGGATATAGTATATCAATAAATAAGGAGGGACTTGGTTGTGTGTGTTACTGATGTCAGCAGTTCTTTTCTGCCTCTCGAAGAAGATTGTCCACTCCGCAGTTCATCTACCAGGGACAGAAAACTTTTTGGCAGGTGCACTCAACAGAACATCTTTGTCTTGCCACAGATGAAGGCTGAATGAGATTGGAATTCCTCCAGTGGATGGTGCTGTGTTGGATCTATTTGAAAACAAAAGACAACAAGCTGTATTGTTCCTGACAGAAAACAGAAGACAAAGGGAAGAAGATTAGGTTGAAGGACTCTTCACATGAAGGACCATCGAAGAAATCAAAAAGAGTAGAGCAGCCTAGTCTTCCTGCTTCAATTTGATCCCTATCTCCAATGGTACCGAGTATTGTGGCAGGGAATGCATATTGCATGATTGCCCAAGATGTGGATAGAGACACGGTACCATCTAGCAAGGCTGAAGAAGTCTGTGTGGCTTCTAAAGGGGATATCATGAATTCCTCACTTATCTTTTCTGTGGGATCCATAACACATGGCCGAGAGTCGAGATCCTCTGAGGTTAGACAGTCAAGATCCTGACAATGTGAGTTTGTGGAACTAACTTCTCCGACAAGGTGTCGGCGAAGGACACCACCCTTGCCCCCGAAGTCTCATGGCAGACGCTCACGTTCTGGTATGAAGTCACCTCGACTTTCAAAAAAAAAGGGGGGGACCCCAAAATGCTTTTGGCTGCCCACAGACCTTCTACGTCTAAACGGTTTGCCTACAATGGTGAAGTATTGTTCCTACTTAAAGGACATTGGGATCGCTTTCCAATTATGCGGTATTGTGCATATATTGTTTTTCGCAAAAGATCTATCTTGTTGGTAGGTAGGTAAAGTGTTATTTCTCAGCATTTTTCTGGTATCTTCAGCAACAAGGAAAACTTTCTAGTTTTATGGACCCTACAGCTAAGAGTTTTCCTCCCGGTTATAAACATTTACACCTCCCACTACGAGTACCAGTACCGGGATTGGTTTTTGAATGTAGTACTGTTGCAACTCACACATAAATCCTTTAAATCACTGACAAATTGTGATTTCCAGTTGTTCTCTTTTGGAGTTTTATTTTTCTAGTGGCAAAACCTATGTTAAGTGAATTATGTGCATTTTGAATGGATGCACCATACTTGTGTTTGCATAAAAGGAAGTTGTTTTTAAGGCTAGATATTACTCTTCGACCTGAGGTGGAGTCATAATTTCATTGAACCAGGACATTGTACTACCTACATACGTGGGAAACTCAGTAACTGATTTGGAGAAACGATTTCATTGCCTTGACGCTAGACACATATTACTGTTTTTTATGGAGAACATAATGCTTCCACTAGTAAAACAAAAGTGTTGCTTGTTTTTTATTATGTTCCAAAACAGTGGGAATCTGGTTTGTCACAGGAAGGAAGGAGGGAAGGAAGGAAGGAAGGAAGGAAGGAAGGAAGGAAGGAAGGAAGGAAGGAAGGAAGGAATATACTTTCCAGTTATGTAAGGGCCCATTCGACGAGCTCTCTGGTGACATTAGTTGTTTTCTTTCCATGGTGTGCAACTACATGACATATGCAAAGCTGATCAATGGTCGCAACCAATGACATTTATTTTTCTTTATAAGGTAGATAACAGAGCAAGAAATGATGCAACATTAGGGAGAGCAGTTTTATTTTCTTCTGTGATGGAAAAAAAACATCAAAATTGAAAATGAATGCAGAAATGAATCCTTGGCATAAATAAATTTTAATTTATTTGGCATGGTGAAAATACTGCTACAGTTTATTGATATATACACACACACACACACACACATTTCAATTACATTTCAATTATTTTTGTCCTTCATTTATATATATATATAAAAATAAAGGACAAAAATAATTGAAATATAATTGTTGATATATATGATGATAATAAAAAGAATTTTAAGCATGACATTCCCTCCTCCAACAGGACAGCTTGCTAGTCTCCCATTTGTGTGATTCACAGAGACCATGTAGAACAGTGGTTCTCAACCTGTGGGTCCCCAGATGTTTGTGGACTTCAGCTCCCAGAAGCCCCAGCCACTATGGTCAATGCTCAGGGCTTCTGGGAGCTGAAGTCCAAAACATCTCAGACTCACAGGTTGAGAACCACTGATGTAGAAGAAGAAGAAGGACAGGTTGCTTACCTGTAACTGTGTTTCTTCAAGTGGTCTTCTGTGAAGTCATCAACCCCACCCGTCCTCCCCACATCATGTCCTGCTGGATGGTTGGTTCCCATGCTCCTACTCCAGCGGCGAAGAAACTGACCGTTATACAGGGAGGGGCCTTATATTCCCTAGGAGGATGGGGGAGGGGGTCAACTGCCAAAATCCCTATTCCTAGGTTTTGAGAAGGTTCCGAATGCTGTTTCGCGCAGGTGCGTAAACCCATTTGTGTGACTTCACAGAAGACCACTCGAAGAAACACAGTTACAGGTAAGCAACCTGTCCTTTCTTCTAGCACTTCCCAATCTGATGGCTCAGAGACCAGTGCTGCACCAGGCTCCAGCTTGGCTCCAGCTAGCCACTTGAAAAGCCCAAGATTTAGGTTATGCAGATAAAGTGGTAAGTATCTTATTGTCCTCTTGCAGATGTTTGACAGCTAGGCTCTATGAGGCTACTTGGAAGACATTCACTTGATCATGAAAGACAAATGCATTTGACTAATTTCTTTTTTCTTTAGAAGCTGGCCTTAGTTTGGGGTTTAGGGACTTTCAAGCATTAGTCAGTAGTTCTTTCTTCAGTTCTTTCACATCCAATTCAACCCTTAATTTTATGTCACCCACATCTTCAGCACTTCTTGTGGGCTGTATTCACTGTTGCTTCTGTCACTGTTCACTACTTCCCAAATGGAATCTGCCTCTAGGTTCTTCCAACTTTAGGATTCTAGGTTTAACAATGAAGCCCTGAGGACAATTTTGTTGTATATGTTGTCATGTAAGGTAGTCTAACTGGTTTCTGTAACATCTGCCAGGCAAGTGGCAAAGCTGTTTGTGCTCTCTGTGAGAGTTCATCTGTGCACATTTCCGCACACTTCTGTGCCTAAATTATGTTTCCGTCCCTCTCTCCCTCCCTCTTTCCTTCCTTTTTTCTTTTGTTGGAGAAGCCCCAGCACAATCCTAAGATGCTTATGCGCATAAATACTTTAATAGAACCTGATTTTCTTCTTACTTGGTAGTGGGCTCTTGGTAGTGGGCTCTCTTCTTACTTGGTAGTGGACTAGGATGAAGCCTTCTAGAAAGACCTATGCATGGTGGATTAAAGTTTGTATTTTTCCTGTGATTGACCTTGCATGGCTTCAAGACCATTTCAGCTAACTGCTCACTTCACCAGAGCTGCTGCCGCTTCTGCCATTTTCTCTTCAAATGTCCCCACCAATGAAAATCTGCAAGGCAATAGTCTAATGCCCCCCTACCATATTTTTCAGTAACTAGAAATTGGAAAAGATAAATCAGTGCACTCTACTATTGGCCAAAGGGTGCTCCAGGAAATAAGGGCAGCCACTCCCACTATTAAAGCACATGCAGTCTTGGGTACATCCCACTTTGTGGATTCTTCCTCTCACCAACTGAGAGCATGGCACATGGAACTCTTATTGTGGATTGATATAGAGGAGGACTCCCCTTCCCATGAGTGGTGACTTTATTCTTTTTTTAAACTAGTGAAATCAAAATTATTTAGCAATACTTTCCTTTTTTCAAATAAATGTTTGTGTTTTCAGCACGTGAATATACTTTTGCTTATACAGACTTATAACTCTGAAAAAATGAACATAAGTATGATAAATTATTTCTAGTCCATGAAATTCCTTTGATCCTTTGAAATATGGCTTGAGAGAGATGAATTTTTATCCTTATTTGTAGTTATTGGTGTTATGAAGTAAGTAACAATGTTATTAGGGCTCTCTTTTTTGTTGCTGAAAGATGGTTATTCATCTTTCTTCATTTCTTTTTCCCATGGGAAAAAGTATGATGATTTCTGTCTCATTTGCTTAATACGTGCTGTGCTAGAAGTATTTTCTTGTCAAATTATGATAAGAAAAATACCATTTTCCTTTTACCTTGTCCTTCTATATTTTCATCTGCACCACTACATCTTCCCTTAGCTCATTTATTTCATCTTGTTTTTGTAATTTAGACTGTAAGTCTCTGTGTGCAACCATTATCTTATTTCATTATAAGCCATGGTGACCTTGTCCTGATCAGAGCTAATAGCATTTTTGTTGTACAAATAGCAGAATGTATGATTAATGTCAGCATTTTAAGAGTGGGAGGGGGGATTAGTTGCCTGATGATGCTAAATTTTACTTAGATCTTTTAAAAAGCTCTTTTGTATAGAATTTCATGCAGATAGTATACGATATTTTCATGGATTATATTGCTTTTCCACTTTGAATGCAATATGTGTTCTTCCCTCTCCCTAGATTCCCATCAAGAAATATACAGATAGGTTTGTAAAATGCTTTTCTTTCCTCTTCGTCCTGTCTAACTTCAGATTTACTGCTGCTTTTGCTGCTGTCAGTCAAACTTGAATAACAGTTGTTGTTGTTGTTGTTGTTGTTGTTGTTGTTGTTGTTGTCATTGTCGTCTCATTCAGCACAAATATTTTGAGTGGGTTCATGTCTATATTAGAAAATTTAGGCAATGCTGATATCGACGAAAAGGCACCTTTCATTCACCCCACCAAGGAACAGGGAGAGGGGATGCTCTGTTTCTACAGCAGTACTTCCTATCTGAGGTCATCATTGATAGTAGTACAGAAGGATCTTCTAATGGGGGTGGGTATGTTATACTTTTATTATGCTTCTATACTGTTTAATATTATAGCCTTTAAGTAAGATAGCTTATTTAGTTGTTTTTATCTTTTTTTTTTTGCCACCAGCTGTTTAAGTGTACAAGTATACCTCACTTAATGAAATAGATGTGTTCCTTCTTTAACAGAAACTTTGGCACCAGAGGTAGAAATAACGTGGAAAGACTAGGGATAAGTTCCTATACCACTCACAAAAAAAAGACCAGTTCAAAACGTTCCATCACATTTTATTATTCAAGACTAACATTATGCACATGTGGAATGAAACAACCAGCTGAGGTAAGCCTTCCATCAGCCAACAAAAACATTTTGAATCTTCTAGAGACTACTTGAAAGCTTGTTCCAAAATGCATCCCAGGATGACTCTTTTTCATTTTCAATAGCCTTTACTTTTCTTATCTTTCCATTTTGGTGGCAAAAATTATAGTTCTGTGCTTTTTGAACATGCCAGGGTAGCTGCTGAGACAAGCTAAAATGCTTTCCACTTTTCTTTTTGTTTTGCTCTTCACACATGCTCGGTAAGTGATTCTGGCAGCTGCTGTTTACCTTGCCTGTTGTATCTAAGCGCACACAGCTACAATAGGATCATCTACAGTAGAATCCCACTCTGTCCCAAGTCAAGCTTCATTGCACTGTTTACTGCAGAGATGCTGCTGCAATCCATCACTGAAAGTCAGTCTTTCTCCAGCCCTTTCATCATCTGCTCAATGTCAGTGTTGCAAAAACTAAACCAAACCAAAACTTGCAACTAGACAGAAGACAAGTAAAAGGGATGGCTGGGCTGGGCTGAGCTGGGCTCTCTTAAAAAGACTGTATAAAGGCTCTTCTTTGTCAGAGACTTTGTTAATTGATGTATGCCTGTATTACTGATGGCCAATTTTAATAATATCTGTCTGACTGGCAGGCTATCTAATAGTCTAATATCCAGCTTTTCTCCCAGTAAGGGTCCAGCTAACAACACAGAGCGAGACGAAACACGTATAATATTGCTCATAATATTAAGAACATCATCATCATCATCATCATCGTTGTTGTTGTTGTTGTTGTTATTATTATTATTATTATTACTATTATTTCTCACCTGCCTCTCCTCAAGGCTTGAGTTAGGGTACGTAATGGATTAAAATACAACTAAAATCACATAAAACCATTTAAAATACGCTAATTTAAAATTCATAGTTAAAAATTGACTGTGTAGGCTTGCCAGAAGAGACAGGTCTTTAGTACTTTCTTAAAATTAGACATCATGTTTTGCTGAGATGATGAGACATGAGAAAAGATATCATCATTCTCAAAATCCACTACCCTACCCCACCCTGCCCTGCACTGAAGGAGGAGCCAGTGAAATAGGGAGAGCAAACTTTATTCACTGTGTTATTATGTTATGGTCTGTTACAAGATAAATGGAGCAATGTTATCAGTAGACACACTGCTGCTGCTCTCACATGTCCCTTGTAATTACTAATGTGTCATCAGATATAGTTCCACATGATTCCACATGATTAACGTATTGCACTATGGACATATTTGCTCTACATATTTAATTACAAGTTTACTTTAGCTTCCTAATGAAATGGTATAATTTACCTTGCTTAAATTAAAAAATGTTATTGTTCCTTTAAAATAAAAACACAGTTGTGCCCTATTACACAATTCTTATAATAATAATGTGAACATGAGTCCTTGGTAGTTTTTTTAAATGTACCTTTAAGAAATGGTTGCACCATATCTGATTTTTTTTTCAAGGGTATAATGCTTTCAAAGGGAATTGCAATAAATACTGACTAGGAAGAACTGGGAAAAAGTATATGATTTATAGAAAAACTGTAATGGGAAGGGCACCGCTGCCGCCGAAAATTTAGCATGTGAAATCGCACATTTCCCGGGATGTTTGAAGAAAGGGTCTTGTTCCTGACTCCCCTCTCCCCAGTCCTCAAAGAAGGTTGGGAAGACTTGTTCACTCATAGTAATCTGTAGAATGCCAGAGTAAGTGATATGCAGTACCTTCAGAGGGAAACGTCCTTAACTGTCTGATTAGGCTGTACGTATTTGACGGACGGAGCTTAGCTGTGCATGACGTATCCAGATGAAATGTATCAAGTATGTGTGCATGCCGGTGACAAATATGAGTGGGAAAATGTCTTTGAACTTGTCATGGTTAAGAGGACAAAGTTTTATTCTTCATGCTGTGTAAGGCTGTAGATAGAGGTTATGGGAAGAAAAAATGTAATACAGCAGCTGCGTGTTCAATTATTTTACATCAAATGCTGCAAAGCAGAGCTTGTACTTTTGCAGTTGTTGATGATGTTATTTTCCTTTGCGTGTTTAGTGTACTGTGTGCCCATCTGTCAGAGAATAGTCCAAAAATGTGTCATTACCTTTTTTTTGTGGTTGCACTGATAAATCAATATGCATTTTTTATGATGCAGGCCCTGTCTACATACTTAGGAAGATTACTATCATCCATAATCTTGACTGTGGCCTCTTATAACTGACAACAAATTGCAAATGTCACAAAACTGCTTAAAACATTGTCCTAAATCCAGTTCTTAGTTCCAAATAGAGTTGATCCATTGAAATAATGACGTTTACAAAAATGTTGGTTTATCAAGTTTCCATTGATTAAGTGGGTCTACCATAGTTGGGATTAACAAATGGGCTTGGGCATTAGTTTCTGTCATTATTTAAAACGTAGAGCTACTTATATAGTTATATTTATTTTATTTATATATCCTGCTTTTCTCCTGGAACAGGACTCAAGGCAGCTATGGCTATGATACAAAGAACTTTTAAGAGTTATTTTTCTGAAATGTATATCCCACCCCATCCGATGGCTTTGGAAACTGAGAAAAATGTAGCTCTTTGTGCTGAGAATTATTCCAAGAAACAAGTCATTTTCTTAAAAAAAAATACTATTTGACAATTGTGAGCACTTTTAAAGGATCTAGATGTTTAAGCTGAATTAAAATATGTTCTTATTAAAAGCAATGTTCCAAAGTTGTTTTCCAAAATCAGTAAAAACAATAAGTGGCCATACCAACAAATTCAAATACTATTGCCTTAAAAATCCAATCACAGCAGTTTGTCAAGTTGCTTCAAAAGTGTTGAGAGACTTTCAAATTCTGCTTGGAATGGTATTGCAGGAGGGTCCTGAAGATCAAAGAAAGTATTATGAAAACTTCTTTATTATTAACCAAGGGCACATAAAATAGCCCTCTAGGCCACAACCATTATTTGATTGTGTCTTCAGTTTTATTTTTTAAAAGATAGATATTAAATTGCATATAGTTTTCCTCATGTTTTATAGAGTTGCTTATCATGGTAGCCGTGAATGGCAGCTGTTTGCCTTTTTCAGACAGGCAAATAGTTCTATAAAGTTAACTGTCTGCTTTGCCTTGCATTTGTGGTTCTAGTTCCTGTCTTGGTGTGCTACATTTTTAACAACCAGTCTGTAATCCAGGAAGGTGTGCATGAGGATAAGATTACATCTATTTACACATATCCCCTGCTGGACTAGGGCAAACCTCTCATCCCATTTAAAATTCTTTTAAGTCCCTCAGCTTGTTTTCTCATCCTGCCACTGTTTCCCACATATGCTTTGTCCACGGCCCCAGCTGTCCAGCTGTCTCCAACCTACTGAATAAATGTGAAGAGAAAAACTGACGAGGAGTGTAGAGGAGTACAATATAGTCATAAGAACAGTTAAGCATCCACATTTGCAGATTTCACTTTCATAGATTTGATTATTTGTGAGTTTCTCCAACCCCTGGCCCCTACCTTAAGTATTTCTTTTCTGGGGGAACCTTCTCTCTGGAGGCTCCAGCCAGACTGCACAGCCCTTTAAAAACCCACCTCTGGTCTTCCTCCTCCTCCAGTCCCTGCTTGGCCACTTAAGGACAGATCACAGCCCAATTTCTCAATGCCACAAACCTTCTCCTGATGAGCCCCCCACACTCTCAAAGAAAGAGATGGGCAAGAGAGAGGAAGTATAGGGCCACCATGCCAACCCACCTCCTTTTCTTCTCCTTTTCCTGATCTGGTTTGGACCCTGGGCGCCTGTTCTCCCCACCATACCTCAGCCCCCTTCCCATAGACTCTCACACACACATTTTGATACTTGCATTTTTCTACTTTTGCAGGAGTCCTACTCTTCCAACCCTAGTGAGTGAGGAGGGCCAACTATAAAATAAAAAATTGTGGCATCCTACTGGCAGAACGATGGGGCCCAGTAGAGGCAGGAAGGGACAACTTCTTGCCCATAGCATTCTTCATGCACCTGCAGAATGGGGACTGAAGGGCTGGCAAGCCCTCTGAAGCTGGGGTTGGGTGGCATGGTGGATTGGAGGTGAGAGGAACATTGCAAGACTCAGTGGTACATTATCCAGATGCATTTATCAGACATGTTACTATACCCTTTTCTCTACAGTATTTATAGCAAACAAATTCTCCCAAAGTGTCAGAGCTATTTCTCAAGGGACTGAAAGATTACATGGGGCCCTGTCTTGATATGTGTGTGTGTGTGTGCGTGTAGATATATGGTGAAAATTGCAGTGTATAAGTAAGTTGAAAAATTCCAGCCATTTGAGCAGTGGTGATCTAGAAACTGAATGGATGGAAAAACACAGTATTGCAGCATCTACTGCACATATAATTTGCAGCATATGCTGAGGACTTTTTTATGATGTTTACATTAAACCTGTCAGGTATTTATGAATAGCAAAAATTAATTTTCCCCACTTCTGTCATCAGTTGGAGAAATAGATTTCAGGACTGACTGTCAGTGTTTCCTGCATACCAGCACGGCTCACTTCAGTGTCATAGAATTACACCAGGTGGCCTGCTAAGAGTCAGCTTAATGTGATTTCAAATGATAGGGTAGGGAATGTGAGGGAAATTAAAATAGTATCATACTTATGATTTAAAAGCAAGTTAATTACAAGGGCTTGTTAATAAACAAAGACAATTTCAGGCTGTATTATCTGTTGTATAGTGTATCAATAATGAATATGATATTACATCCCTACCATGTCTCCCCTCCCCAGATTTAAAGCTATATGCTTGTTGAGTTGGCTTAGACATATTGAATTAAATTATTGACAGATGGTAGTAGCTAAAGGCTTTTTCTGTTCCAAAAGTGTTGTTTTTAAGCTTCTAAACTGTAGTTAAAAAAAAACCTGTTTAACTGACAAGAGTAGCACAGTTAGAGGAGAACGTTAGTGATTTGGCCCATGCGAATCAAGTTCCTTCAGCTAACACAGTGGTTCTCAACCTGTGGGTCCCCAGATGTTCATGGACTTCAGCTCCCAGAAGCCCTGAGCATTGACCATAGTGGCTGGGGCTTCTGGGAGCTGAAGTCCACGAACATCTGGGGACCCACAGGTTGAGAACCGCTGAGCTAACATGAAGACATAATAGAATAAATAAATGGAACATTTGGATCTATACAGTATTTTTAATATTGGTCTTCTCTACATACTGCTGTTAATGGATTTGGCTGAACTAGGCCCTTGTGTTTCCTCAGTTATTGATAACTTGCAGATTGATATCAGTTACAATACAAGTTTATTGATGCTCAGTAGATGAAGTTTCTAGTAAAGGAGATCTATGGGCTCATGTTTATCCAGGTGACATTTTGTGGCTCATTCAATCTTCCTTAAACTTACAGGATGTATCTGATGAAAATAAGTATTTATTCTCTCCTTTGTCACTGATAGTGGTCTACAAAGAAACATACATTAACCTGGAAGGGGGCAGCACATAGAACAGGATTTGGAAACTTTTAGCTCCGTAGATACTTTGACCTGTTAAGTCCTATCCCAACAATCCCACTCAGCATGGCTATTTTGTTATTTGTTCATTTGTTTATTGCATTTATATGCTGCCTTTCTCCTGGTGTGGGACCCAAGGGACTCACAAACAATAAAACAAAATTAGCTTAAAACATAGTAATAAAATTATCACCATTTTGAAAATCATAGATTAAACAATAAAAAAATCATTAAATGGTAACAGTAAGGTACTCCGGGAGTTGCCCCAAACGTCTGGAGCCCTAGAGGTTGTCCTGGCATATTTGTCGGTTAAAGCAGATATTGTTTGGATTCTTCAGTGAGAGGTATGCTTCTCTTGTTTACATATGTATGCCTATAACAGTGATGCTGCTGAAACTCAAGATTGGTTTGCCTGGGATTTGAATCTTTTTGGTTCTTAATTCTTAAATGTAACTTGGGCCCTGGTTTTATTCCAATGAATGTTAATATTTTTATTATTCAAACAAAGATTCATTATGAGTTATGTTTTCTCCACATGTGAATTCTACACAAAGATCTCCATGCATCCAGACACTACTGTCTTTGTATATGTAGGTTTTAACTGGTAGAAACAGTCAAAGTGGGATTATTAGAGAAGGATTGTCTTGGTGCCTTATGAGGAGATGTGTGAGATGGGGTATAAAGAACACCATATTTACATGTTATTTTTTGGTGATGCACTTTGGTAATGCACATCTGCGGAAGTTCAAAGGTGGTCTGAAAGCCTTTAATAACAGAGAACGTCTGTCCAAATTTATAATACTATGACAATTTAGAAAGTTATGAATTGGGACAAGGTCAATTTACTCCTTACTAGTTTTTACAGTTCTCCTGGTTTCATTTGATAGTGCAATCTCATAATCAGTCATCTTAGATGAAAGTACAGAGAGAAATTGTTTCATTTAGATTAGTTTATTGCTGTTTATGAAACAGGCTTGCCATGTATGTTCAGAATTAGTGCTATAGCGTGTGCTTTGATACCACTGTCAGATCCAGCTTTAAGGATATAGTTCTTTTTTCCTGAAGTGTAAGTGGATCTAGAGGATTTTTTCCCCTCTTACCTGTAGTAAAAGAGGATGTGGGTTTCTGTTCTGAGAAGGCTGTAACTATGAAAGAGAAAACCATTGTCTGTACAGCTAAATTGAGAAACACTTTTTTTTTACTGAGGGGCCAATTTAATGCGGTCCCTTGGTGAAATAATTCTGTTTAATATGCCCTATTAGGCAAGCTGTTCTCTGCATACAGGACTGGCTGTTGGTAGGGAAGAGGTTTTTTTCCAACAAAATGTTAACAATGATTTTTAGTGCCACTTTAATAGGTCATTGAGAAGAGTAAAGCTTACTACTGTTTTTGAACTTTGGTCATAGTTCATTAACTTTCTAACATAACAGCACTAAATGAATTGAAGCCTTGCTACTTTTTTAATGTAACAATTTGACCCATGACCATTTTTTCAAATGAATGCTTTTTCAGAAAAGGATTCAATACACATTCTCATTCCTGGTATTTTAAAGAACCTAACAATATCCACAAAAAAGAGAAGCATGTGAACTAATGACAAAAATGCAGTGAATAGACTGTGTACTTCCAGTCACACTACATTAAAATATCAAGAACTACTTAATAAAGAATCATAAATTTAGCCTGAAAACCTTCTGCGAACTTGAAAGTTGTTTCATCTAAAATATTATGGTCATAAAATTAAACATGCAATTTATATATTCATCCTGATTCACTCTGTCTCAGGGACCATGGGGGCAACCGCAATGTAAAACAATAAAGAAACATCAGAACAGCTAAAACAGTAAATGAAGTGGACCCTCTTAGGAAGGGAATTCCAATGGACAGGTGTTCATATTCCTACTGAAAAAGCCCTTTTTCTTATATGTTAAGATCTTGTTTCTGTTGGCCATGCCATCTAGAGTAGGGCTACCTGAGATTATATGAGTGTATGGGACACATACTGTGTTGGAGAAGGTAGGCTAAGTGACATTTTGTAACTGGTAACTGGTATTAAAAAGAGAGTTGTTCCCAGCAGGCCATTGTGGTTTAGTTACTGCATTTTCAGCCAGTCATGACTTCTTAATGATCTCTGACCAAAGACCAACATTGTAATAATCAAATATAAAATCACTATATGACAGTGATCAGGTTGTGTCTTCCTAGGAGAAAAAGGTGCACGTGGTGTCAAAGCTGGTAAAGGCAGCCTGGACCATGGATGTCACTCGAGCTGCACTGAACACAATCTTCAAGTGGAAAATATGTTCTTTCAGGTGGGGTGATTATAAAACGTGGTACTGCAGGGATAATTGTGCTACCCACCATTAACACCTCCATCTTAATGGCATTGAGTTTGTTTGTTCATCTATATTGAGTTGTTTGTTTGTTTGTTTGTTTGTTTGTTTGTTTGTTTATAGCATTTCAGTATTGCTATTTGATTAAACATCTCCAGTGTATTATAATTACTCATAAAAGAGCAATAATCAATTAACACAGCTGAGCTGGAAACAATCACATCAAAAATAAAAATGACTGAAGTTATGGGAAATAATCTTTGCCTGGCGCCAAAAGACATACAGTTGGGCCTCCATATCTACGGATTCAACCAACCATGGCTTGAAAATATTTTTTAAAAATCCAAAAATAAAACATTGATTTTACCATTTTATATAATGGACTCCATTTTACGACACCATTGTGTATAATAGGATTTGAGCAATCACAAGTTTGGGTATCCACAGGGAATCTTGGAACCAAACCCTTTTGAATATTGGGGTCCCACTATATTTGTAGACACCAGGCAAGCTTCTATGGGAAGAAATACCCATAGGTGGATTGCTCCACCTGAAGAGGTCTTTTATCCTGTTGTCTACCTCACTTTAAAAGGAGACACAAAACAGAAGATCCATGGGAAACATCTTTGTGTATGGACAAGATTTTGTAGGAGAATATATGCCCTCAGTTATCAAGGTCTCAGACCATGCAGAATATTAAATTAGCTCTATCCTGTCTTTATAGCAGATTCGTCATGATTTTCTCACCATTTACTCTTCTACTTTTCCCCCTTTTATCTCACTGCTCATATCTTTCTAATATGAAAAGGAGTCAGCTCTGTTCTTGGGGTGGGACTGCTTAAGTCAGGAACTATTTCATACATGATGCAGGACTTCAACAGGATGGCTTGCAGTGCTGGCTAAAAATTCCTGAGGGATCTTCCAGAAACTGACATGTTCCATCTATCTCTAAAAGTGGGCCATTTTATTAGGCCCCTCACCACTGTAGGAGATGGAGGATATTTCAGCCATGTTCCATCTATGACAGTGGTTCCCAACCTGTGGGTCCCCAGATGTTTGTGGACTTCAGCTCCCAGAAGCCCCAACCACTATGGTCAATGCTCAGGGCTTCTGGGAGCTGAAGTCCAAAAACATCTGGGGACCCACAGGTTGGGAACCACTGATCTATGACAAAGTAAGTGCCACAGGATTCCTCACCCATAAATTAATTAAAACTTGATGAAAACATATCAGATTTTAATCTGAGAACCAACTGAATGACCAACTCATAGTATGTCTCCCATTGTGTCTTTGGTGCTTTTAAAGCAGTGGTTCTCAACCTGTGGGTCCCCAGATGTTTTTGGACTTCAGCTTCCAGAAGCCCTGAGCGTTGACCATAGTGGCTGGGGCTTCTGAGAGCTGAAGTCCACAAGCATCTGGGGACCCACAGGTTGAGAACCACTGTTTTATAGTATTCTGCAATTATACTCTTGAGAGTATATGAGATGATTACTCAGTACTGTTTTCCCCTTTAGCTGAAAGTGAATTTTTAAGGTCTTAAGTATGCATAGACAAATGGATATCAGCTTGGAATGAATGTGCCATACTTTTTCAAGAACATGTTAAGGATGAGATGGAAAAGTAAATACCACGGTGAATGTATTTTTTTCCCCTAGAAAATGTTAATTCTGAAGCTCTTCAGCATAGATACAAACATATGCTCTCTCACAAAATGGAAAATAATAGCAGCTCTATGAAGACTTGTTCTAGGATTAGATTTTTAAGGAAAGGGTCTACAAATTTAAACTTTACAGGTGATTCCAAATAATAATATAAATAGGTCATGGTTTCTCTGTCTCTTCCATAATATATATTTCCATTAGATCTGCGACTAAAATATTGATTGTTAAGATCAGCTGGTGTCACCTGAGCAAAAACAGTAACAATATAAAGTCCCCCGGGATCAGATACTGCAACACTTCTTGTGTCCAAGCTAGCTACGTGGCTCTGGACAATTGGGTGTTCAATGTCTGCTATTTAATTCTGAAAAGATAATTTGCAAGCCTCCACAGTAGTAGTTGTCCTTGTAACTGGACTTTCTAGCCTTTAACATTTATTTACACTGGTCAACACTTTTGTGTGATGTTTCTCTGCCAAGACTTAAATCAAGCTAGCCTCAGCCTCATTCTGCCATGACCATTTCCATCAACACAAGTACTTGATCTGTTTTCACGTTTTATGAAATCGATAAATCTTATCCCTAAAGAGTCCAGCAGGCCTTTGATTCCAGACCTGACATTTGCTAATGCTATTGCTGATGACCTGCCACTACAGATCTTCAGAACTGCAGTCTGTGTTTGACAACACTCATAATATGAATCAATATTCAGCATTCAGTGAGTGAGTTAGGGAGTCATTTTATAGCTCCAAAAGGCTGCATTGCCCCTGGGCAGCTGTCAGAAATGGGTAGTTATTAATAGTTCTCTCTTTTCACTTAGCATAGTCAGTAGGGGTCAGACATGAAACGATTTAATCAGTTTATGATATCTGTGACAAAGAACACTTAAAATGTAATCAGAAAATTTAGGAAGAATTGTCCGTAGGCTGTTGCATTTATTCTTTTCCCCTCCTCCTAAGGTTGTTTTAATGTGCCTAATAGCCCTGAGTTAAAGGTATGCTTAATCACTGAACTCTTTCTTGTGTTTATTTTGTGGAAACCTTCTTTTGTCTAATTTTGATTAGGTTCACTTAAACTTTTCCTCCCTCCACCACCCCCTCTGTGAACTAAGTATGTCAAATTTGATTTGGGGAAAGGTAGGGGTGTTGCTTATATGTCAAGGAAGTCGTTGCTGTTTGTGGTTGGAATGTATATCATGTTTTTCTTTTTCTCCCTAAAGTTCTAGAACTGGTGCAGAAACTGTGTGCAGAAATCTAGCCCTAGGCATCTTTATCTATGTGACTGAGTTTTACAGAGAAGATCACTGTAGGTGTTGCTGACCCTGGCAGTATTACAACAGTTAGATTTTCGCATGGGTGGATGAACTGTTCTTGAACATTTTTTATTTTATTTTTTTTGCAATGTGTCAAGTACAAGTAAGACTCAAAAATCAGACATTCAATTTCTTTAGACCCACATTTTCTACTCTACATGGACATTGCGGACAATAAGTGGAAAATACTATTTCCCATCCATGTGTGAAATTTCTAGTGATTTTCTGAGGCATTTTACAGGTGTATTTTATCTTCCATTTGGCTTCTGTGTTTAAGGAAATTTTAAGAAAATACAGTTTTTAATTTACGTTGCCTCCTAGTGTTAATTCTCATTGCCCCTCATCTCTATGCTAGCAACAAAATATCTTGTCTCTAAGTGATAGACTGAAGAGAGCGGCAGGTAGCTGAACTAGCTTTGCTCCAGGGGACACAACGTTGTTGCTGTTCAAAAGACTTTTTTTTTTAATGAAAAGGTGACTGGAAACGTTTTCTAATACTGGCTTTACACAGCAGTTGATTGCATATCTTGTAAATATATATACATTTTTCTTTGCACAGTTCCCAGAACATTTTGAAATAATACGGCACAATGAGGGATCTGTGGGAGTTCAGGGAGTAGCAGTATTTTTACTTAGGGGTATAAGCCATACTCATAGTCTTGTGGCACCCACTTAGGTTCTTTCAGCAAGCACACTGGCATAAATATTTAGGGAGTTCTTTCTTAGAAAAGAAATAGAAAATAAAAATAAAAATATGCTTTATGGAGAAATGGGGAAAGAATGTTGTTTCTTACTGATGATGTCATTGGTCCTGATGGAGGTGCATTGATGGAGGTGGGCAATAACTATGTGATGTTAGGGACCTATATTACGCAGAACATGCCGTTGCCAATATAACACACCAGCTGACCACAGAGAAGTGGCTGTCTTTCCACAAAAGTAGGTACAAATAAGGCTTCAGTTTCTGTTCCAGTTTGCTTGGAGTTTTCCAAGGTGGAAATGCCATATGCACATCACACAAGGATATTTGTCTAGTGTTGTCAGCCATATAATCAAAAATGGGTAAGTGATCATCAGTGAACTATTTTGTAATATGTGGAAAACAAGGATGTGCTTTTCTGTGTTACTGATTTTCTGTGTTATTCGTTCTGTACTCTTTATAATAATGCTGATATGACTACTACTACTATTACTACTAGTACTAATAATGATACTTGTAGAGTTTATATCTGTCTTGCCTGAAAGATGTACACATTTTCTCTAGCAGAAACAGAACGATACCTCCCATGGCAGACAATTTGCTATGTGTCCAAGATCTGTTTTCTGGGGATGCAATCTCTCTGTTCCTAATAAATACATAAGAAGTACTTTGATGGATCAGATCAAAGGCCTACATCTAGTCCAGGGCCCTATTTCCGACAGCGTCCATACAGATACATAAGAAAAGACCACAAGCAGGTCAGGAGAGCCTCAGCCCACCATTGCTGTTGTTCTGCCACAACTGGTGTTCGGAAAGGCATACCTTTTTTGGTTCCTGGAGATAAATATGAAGGTAGGGATCTCCCTGTCCCCTGCTTCCATGAACATTTCTATGTGCATGTGAGTCTTAGATGCTCAGTCATAGGACTGGGTTGTAAGGTCTGGTGTGATGAGACTGTGTTTTCCAACCTTTACAGCATTACACATTTATTATTAATCAGATTGTGCTTCCCTTATCTCTTGGTGCTGGAAAACCTTTATTGGTCCTCACTGTTTTTCCAGCACAATTAGAAGTGCTAGTCTTAAAATTTAAAGCCCTAAATCAGGAGCGTACAGTCTTTTCAGCACTGAGAGCTGCTTGTGATGCTGGCTCAGAAGTTGGGTGCTTGCAGACCTAGAAGGAAAGAGTGACTTGTATGTGTATGGGGATCTCTGGAGGAGGAGCGAAGAGAAGTCCATCCATTCTCCCCCTTGGAAAACCCTAGGATATATATGAGGCTTACAGGGAGAAGAGTAGAAATCCTTCCCCCACTACCCAGGCTACACTTTTCATCAGTGCGCACACTGGTGGCTGTGCTTTTTGCAGAGGTTTAGAGGTATATTTTCAATACCTCCTTACACAAGCACTACCTTGCGCACCCACAGAACAGTGTGCCAGCTTATGGGCCAACAGAAGCATGAGGATAGCTCCTCCCATCCAGCCAGAAAGGTCAGAGATTGACCACAGGATGGTTTGGGAAAGAGCCCGCTAACTGGCTGCTTGCCTCCATTTCCCACATGCAAGTGCAGTGGTGGAGCTTTATGCTTTGTCAGCTTGAAACAGCATCTTGGCCTCCATGAGTAACTGACAGAACCCCCTTTCCACTCTTTTGTACTTTAATACCTTCAGTTTAATCCTTTAAAAGGCTTTAAACATTTATTTATTCAAGTTAGCCTTTTTTTTAAGTAGGTATTTGTGTTCTTCTCTCAGTGACTTCAGACTTTGGCCCTTTCCACACGGGGTAATTAAACGGTGTAGAGCGACCTCTAACGGAGGTTGTCTACACCGTGGAGTGCGCTGGGGCGTTTATAATTTTGAGGTTCTACACCTCAAACCGCCCTGAAGTGACCGGAAGTGGTGGTGCCGCATGTTTTTTAAAAACCACTTTTCAAGTGGTTTTTACAAAACACGAGCATGCAGCCCCGTCCCACCCCGTCAGAGCACCCGGGTATAGATTTGCAGGCGCGCGAAAGTGCGTGCCTACAGATCTGCCAGGGGGCGGGCTTCCAGCTGGCGAGCTTCTCCGGTTGGTGGAGAGCCTCCGCCAGTCGTAAGCCGCCATTTTGGACACCGCAGGACTACGTAGGAGTGTGGAGCAGCGAACTCGCGCTGCTCCTCGTGGCGACGGACTTACCCAGCTTCTGGTAAGCTCCATTTCTGCGCATTTTACCCCGTTTCTCACTCCATGTGTGGAAAGAGCTTTTGTTTAATTTCCTCAATATTAATAGTGCTGCTTTGTATATTCATATCATACCCTTCTTCTCCCCAACCCTTTTACTTTAGGTAGGCTGCTTTCAGAGAGTATATCTCTGAAAAGCAGGATATAAATGTATGTAATAAATAGGGAGATAAACGGCTATTGTTCTAGTGATGTTTTACTGCCTGCTGTTGTATCTAGTTTTTAATTATAAAAAAGGCTTCATTTCTGATTTTTAATTTTTTTTTTATTGTGTGTCATGTTTTGATAATATTGTAAACAGTTTAGAATTTGTATTTGATAGAAAAGCAGTATGGAAATATTTTAAATGAATAAATATACTAATAGATGTTTTGTATATGGAAGCACAATACTTGTTTTTCCTGTGGGTTTTAGACAAAGAACTACTATAAAAAGTATCTTTTTGGCAATAGATGAAGTTGAATATAAATTGGAGTGTAGGGTGGGAGCAACTAATACCTATTGTAATTCAATTATTTAAATAGTTGATTTCCTTTCTTTTAGCAGAACTTATGTGGAAATATACATATTTGCTATTTATCCCGTCCTTCCATATCTCTCTGTGTGTGTGTGTGTGTGTGTGTGTGTGCGTGTGCTGGATCTGGTGTTGCCAAAATATTTCTTTGCAAGAAATCCTTGAGGGGAAAAAAATATCCGCCTGTGGAACATCGTGTCTGAATACTTTAGACAGATGCTGTAATTTTGAACTGCCATATTGAAGTCTTTGTTGAAAAGTCTGTGACATCTTCAGTAAGTGGCAGGCACTATATTCAAGTGCCTGTAATTGACCAGTACAGCAGTTGACATCTGACATTCAGTTGACTGAATGACCCAGAAGGTTATGTAGTTTAGTAACAGAAAATCCCCACTTCAGCTGTTCTCTGGTAACTTAGAATGACTCTGACAAGAGGGCTAAACTGCCCACAACTGACTTCTTAAAAACAGATCCTGAAAGCCAGTGTTCTCATTGACATTCAGATACACCTTTTTTTTGTTCAATATAAAGCACAATTATATTTACAGAAACTTGTAAATATATTAACACAAATTGTATTTCTTCATGAAAATTTGCTGCTTAGATTTGACTGGCGAACTCAGTTTTTAAAAAGAGTTTCATTTTAATTTATTCTGTCTCTGAAGAGAAATTAAGCTCATGTCTGCTTTACAGTTTAGGGACTTTTAAATGCATTTTTAACTGTACTTTATTTGTACTTTTTTTTTTATTTAAAACTCCAAAGGACAATACAAAGTACTTTTAATCATGATATATTTTATATGTTTGTATTAATCATTCTATGTTTTAGTGTATTTTAAATATGATTTTTTTAGTTCTGTATTCTGTAACCTGCCTTGGAGAAAGGTGGGTGATTATTATTATTATTATTATTATTATTATTATTATTATTATTATTAACAGTGATCACCAATGTTTGTTTTTGATATTTGCTTATTTAGTTTAACTTTCATGTTATGATATATTATAAGAAATTGCTTTGATAAGTTTCTCTTTCACACTACACTGTTATAGCACTTTGACACCCCTTTAGCTGCCATGGCTGTATAATTCTGGGATTTATAGTTTGGTGAGACAGCAGAGTTCCCTAGCAGAGAATTCTAAATACCTGAAAACACTGCGTATATCAGATTGCTTAGGATGGAGTCATGGCAATCAAAGTGATATCAAAGTACTAAAACTGTTTAGTCAGAAAAGACTCTGGTGTGAGTGTGACAAGAATTACCTTTTCATGGTAAATACTTGATGAGAATACGATCCTAAATTGAGCAAAAGTACTCATTGCACCAGCTAGTTATTTAGGATATATTTTATAGGGGTTGTAGAACTGTACAATATGTTTGATATCTTGGGGCCAGTATACTACTGCAAGTCTGACAGAAAGTCAGATTGGATCTTGCACTGATTTCTATATCTATACATCCTCTCTGCTGGATGTTTTGTGTGATGTAGGCCCGATAGAAGTACATTTTTATGTTAGCATAGATTATACTAGAGAAGCAGAGACCTAGGCCATTTCTGCACTAGCCTGTTATAGCGTGATGATTCCACTTTCAACATCCTCTGGAATCCTGGGGTTCGCAGTTTTGGGAGGGGCCGGCCCCTCCCGGAACTGCAAACCCCAGGATTCCATAGGATGTTGAATCATCGCGCTATAACAGGCTAGTGAGGAAATGGCCCTAGAGAAAAAAGATCTTCCAGTTGCAAGATGCTTCTGCTGTTTTGCCTTATACCTCAGATAAAAATGTTTTTCCTTTACCCTAGAACTGAAGCATGTTGCCCCTGACCCCACTTTTCCTTGTGGGAGCTGTGTGTCTCCTGCTCTCTCTTTTCTCTCTCTCTCTCTCTCTCTTTCTCTCTTTGACAGCTCCTAGAACTTGGGAGATAAACCTCTATAGGTTCTCTTTTGCGAACTGGAGGAGCAGCAGGTATCCAAGATTCAGCAAATGGGTTAATGTCCCATTGTACAGTGGAAACCAGTAAGATAAGCAGTTTGAAGGACATGTAACTTTATTTTGCATTTATCATCTGCTGGCTGTAAAATCTATCCAGCACTGTCTCGATCCATCTCTAAGGGGCCCATGGGCCTCCTGTTATTCTGCTTACTGTGGGAACCCTAGGAGCTGTACTATTTCCCCAGGTTTTTCCCCACTTCAGGAATCTTAGGAGTATTGCCTCGGAGATCTCTCTGTCTCCTGCTTTCCAATACACTCCCCATTTTTTTTCCCCCAGTGAGTTACGACAGGGCTCCCTCTTTGTGCTTCTAAGAAGCCCTTCATTTTGCAACTTGGGCAAAACCCATAATACTCTGACAAATCTTAAAATCTTGAAATGTCTGCCTCTTATGATATTCCAGTAAGTAGACAATGAATATAGCAGGCTATCCTTTTTCTTCTTCTAGGAAGTCTTTCTTTGGAATTCCAGCTTTTTCACTTGAAATTGGGCACTGCAATTTGGATAACAGCCAAAGCCACTGTCATATTTTAAGATGTCTAAAGTGCTTGCCTACGGTGTGTGTGGGGGTACTAGAGTGAGTTAAAACTGCTCCCCCTCCCTGTCCATTTGCTTCTTGTGACCCTCTCACTCCTGTTTAGAATTTCAGCTTAAAACTCTGTCTTGCTGCTTGGAGACAGATCTTCCATTGTTGGAACCAGAAGAAGGGGATCATGAAAGTCTTAACAGTTCACTTAGTCTGGATTCAATATTTTATTTGTCCAACATATGTATGGATATGCTCTCCTCAATCCCTCCTCCATCCCATGAAGCAAGTTTCCACGCTGGGTTTTTCATCTACATATTCAAAGGGCATGAGAAACACTGTTGCTCATGTAAATACTAACAACTGAAGAACAGGATTAAATAATTTTCAAGGGAAGAATAATCACATTCTATTTGAATTTCCTTCTTTTGAACAAAATCTGTGGATTTAAGACCAGGTATTATGAAGTAATTCTGTGGCTCTAATGGTTGAAATCCAGCTGTTTGATTTCTTAGGGAGTGTAGAGCAGTTTCCCAAGTATCTAGGAAGAGCCCCACAATGGAGTAAGTCAGCACTAAGATTTATTTTAACATTTGTGAGCCTCTGTTTTACACGAAAGTGTCACAAACTTTGCGTGTGGAAGAAATATTCAGTAAACAAAAGCCACAAAGTCTTTAAATGTGTTTGATTTTTTTTTAAATAATGTTGTTACAATGCAATTAAAAGTATACAACATTGAGACTCGTATGAAATATTTAGGCTCTTTCTGCAGTGTCCTCCCATCCTGGCATGGGGACGGGAAAGGAATGGGACCACGACAGCGCTTCTGCACAACATCATCACTGTCTTACTCCTCTCCCATCCCCAGGAGGTACGATTGCGGATTAAACCATTGACAGGTTTTTCCCTTCAATGACACATGATCATGCTACCATCCCACACTTACCTGTCCTGCAGAAGGGCAGGAAACATGATGGTGGCACTTCCTGCCTTACTGCAGTCTGGAAAAGTACCTGGTTGTATTGCAGAAGGAAGCGATATGTCCATCGCGCTCCCTTCCACAGGGAGCCAGTCCTGTGCAGAGGGGAGCACTCCTCTCATGCTCCATTCATCGCAGAGCTGCTGCTGGGATTGCCACCAGACCACAATGGGACAAGGGAAAGGGCCTTAGTCGAATAGCTGACAATCAGGTAGAAATATATCTATACCGTAGATATCTGTATTTGTATCAATCATGGTAGCTTTTGGAGTAATGGGTTCTGACTTAAGGGAACACATAAGAGGTTATTTTGAGTTTGTTACTGGGAGAGAGTCCTCTTTTCTCTTGCTCTGCATTTGTATGGAAAGCACAGAAAGGAAAAGACTTTGTTCAAATGTTCATTTTCCAGAAGACAGTGCATTAAAATACCTGTTAGAATAACCCTGACAGGCATGAAAGGAAAAGTAGGTCTCTCCGCTGACGGTGATCAATTGCAGTATTGTTGACAGACAGTCATAGAGAACACTGCCCTGTGGTGTTCACTTTCTGTTCTTCAAGTGCATTTTAAGTCCAGTCATTAGTATGTATTCCATGTATATTACTGTCCCTGTGCAGACACAGAGAGGTGTCTATTTTCATGTTCTACAGTAATTTATGGTCTGTGAGCTAATATACGCAGAAAGGGTTTAATAAATGTTTCGTTTCACAGAGTGTGTTATACAAACATCTTAAAGGTGGACTTCTACTATTTTAATCTTAAGCTTTTTCTTGGCTACAGCTTGTTTAATGAAACCTGTCAGCATTTATTTACGTAACAGAGTTTTATCCCACCATTCAGGGTATTTGCTCTGATGGAGTGGTTCACATGGTCAGTGATGAGTAATATGGATGAAGATGTTCTTATTATAAACATTTAACCAGTAGTGCAAGTGTCACCATATTCCTCTCAGGTTTTAAATGAGTTATTGGCATATTATGAGAAACAAATGAATAACTGAAAGAAAATACTGCTGTATATCCCCGTCCCCTAAGAGCAATATTTTAGTTCAGGGCTCCAGTTCTCTTGTGAGGTGTATTTTATTGGATTGTTGATAATATTTAGCTACCATTATTTATTGCATCTTTGTATATATTGAGATTGGATTTTTGTTACCTTATTACTGTCATTGTTTTTTTTTAAACAAAGTATATTTCAGTATTATTTTTATTTTAATTATGGAGGCCTTAATGGAGGCCTCAAATGCTTAAAATAATAAAATGTATTTATTGTTTTTTCAAGCAGAAGCCTTCCACAACCTGGTTCAAGCAGTTCAGCTGCCCGTATCTGTACTTGACACTTGCCCATATTGACTATGCAGAAGTAACTTGATGAGTCCAGGAAGTGATTAATGCCTCCTTAAGAGAACATACCCTCCAACTGTCCCAGTTTTGGCAGGCACATTTTTCATTGTCCCATTTTTTAAGCCATTCCTCCCAGTTTCTCTGTCCCCATCATTGTACTCAGCTTATGCCAATTGATGGAGACTGAGCTCAAAGCACAAAAGTAGTTTGCATTCCATTAACTCAGCAACAGAAGAGGATTGGAGAGGAGAAGATGGAATCTTTCCCTTCCCTATGAACTCAGGCAAAAGCAAACTGTTGCAACCTCTTCTAGCTTGTGTATTCTTCCTCGTTACTAACTTTTGCCATCTTGACCACGCTTTGTTCTTGGTTGGCAGCAAGTGTCCTGGTTTTCATCTGTGAAACACTGAAGGGTATATAAGAAACTGTGGTTCCACGCACCTTGAAAGCAGCATCTGTTTCTCTTTTAGGAAAACTCCTAATATCCTCCTTTGGGGCAATGAACTCAAGCACCTTGTATCAGTTCAATTCTAGGCACTCTTAGATGAAATGGTTCCATTTCAGGCCTCCTTTGGACATTATTTTAATTTACAAAATTGTACTTGAAAGATCCCTGAAGTATGAAGAATTCACAAATGTATTTTGGGCTGACCTGGTTTCATATTTAAAGTGGTAGACACGGGATGACTCTTTCGGTATTGTTTGCAGATTGTTCTTGTATTTGAACCAGGAACTGTGATTACTGAAACTATGATTTTTTTCAAACCAGTCAGGATCAAAACCATGCTTTGAACTTTTTTAAAAAAAAAATAAACCAAGAACAAATTGGTCTTTGATGTTCCTAATGACAAAGAACAGTAATTGGAAACCTTCTGGTTATGTGTAGGTACAGTTGCTTGTGATCTTGTGCTGGTGCTTATCATTTCTCTTTTTAACACATGCTAGAGGAGTTGGTATTCGAAGGGAGCACTTGAGTGTGATACTGTGTTACTTGCATAGCACAAAACTTTCTAGTTAATCTTACGTCTGAACAGGGTTGATGTACCATGGTCTGATAAGATAGGTCAATAATGTTTGAGAATGCTTGGAGAATGGGAGAGTTCCCTTACAGATGGCCCTTGCAGTTTCTTCCAACTCTGTGATTCTACGATCCTCATATTCAAGATTCTATGATGCTCATATTCTTACAGAATCTTAGGAGGGAATTGTTCCAGAGAATTTACAAAATCCAGCCAAAGGTGACTGTAAGTACCCCCCCCCAAAAAAAACACCCTAGCTTTTAAATAGTTGTTAAGAAATGCCCTCACTTTACACTTGGTGCATTTACATGTAATATGAAGCCATGGTTTAGCATGGCTCTTTTGTATTTTGTATCCAAGCAGAGGGCAACTTCATGATGCTTTCAGCTTCTCACTCCTCTTCCTCTCACACAATCAGGAGGAAGAATATACCAGGATTCTGTTTCAGGTTACATGAAAAAGAGGAGTGTGGCATTAAAAATCTTGTATTTGGTTGTTGAACAAGTCAACAAGAAGCCTGAAAAGTTTTGCTATCTTGCTTAGCAGACTAGAATTTACTTTGAACTACAACTCTTGTTTGGCATATATTGACAAATTAGTAATTTGCTACAGTGAAAGTGAGTTCTACTTTATGCCCCTCCTGGAAGGAGAAAGTGGAGTGTGTAAGTTTCACATTTATTCAACTTACTTCTCATGTATGAAGCACTCAATTAGAGTGTTATGTGTGAATCCTGGCACTGTCAGCAAACAGTTCTCTTTATGGAGGAGAAGCCATGCCTGGTTAAATTGTGTTTGTAAACCCTTTAAGGTCACCATACAGGAGGTACAGGAAGATCTCATTTCTTTATCGAGATTATTCCTTTATCAGATATGATTTCAGATGGGTTTTACTGTACATTGATGAGCTACGAATTTGTTTCATGGTTAATTTTATTTTTACTGGATTATTCTCCAATCAGCTGTTTAGTGGAGGTCACTGTAAATGTATTCAGATAAAAATATCCTGTGCACCAGTATTATAGTCTTCCCAGTAACAAGAAACCCAATGAAATAACTTATATGAACACCTTATATGAAAATAATCATGTTACGCTTAAAAAAGTAGTTCTGATAAACTTTAAAAACAATTGAACTTTTTAAATCCTGAAAAATGAATCATTGTATTAAAAGGATAAAATTCTTGTTCTTCAGATGAAAACTTACACCACAATCATGATCAGACTTGTTACTGAAAATTTGATAGGATCTTTTCAGTGATTAATATGTGATAAAATAATGATGAAATCTCTCTTCCATTTTCACTTAAAAGGCTTTTATAGTTTAAATTCATAGAACTGTAGAATTGGAAGTAACCACAAAGGCCTTCTAGTCCATACTCCTGTCATGTGGGAATACACATCTAAGGCAGTCCTGAAATAAGGCTATCCAATCTCTGTTTAAAGATCTCTCATGAAGGAGTGTTCACCACCCTTGAAAGCAGGCCGTTCCACTGCTAAACTCTCTCACAATTAGGAAGTCTTTTCTAGTGGTCAGATGGAGTCTCTTTTCTTGCAATTTAAATATGTTTTTTCATGAACTAGTGGCTGAAGTAGCAGAGAACAAACTTGCTTCATTTTCTTACATCAGTGCTTCTTAGCCCTCTGATCTGGGGGGGGCCAGCAGTTATTTCTTTTCCAATATGAAAGGATTAGGACTGTATTTGTTCCCATTGGTTACAAGAGTTTCTTTCATTCCTGGAAATGCACCTGGGACCAGCAGCCAACACCGTGGAGTCTGGCTCCAATCCAGGCACCACCACTGCTTTACACAGTATCTCTTCAGATATTTAAGGACGGCTAAGTCATCTCTCAGTCTTCCCTTCTCCAACTTAAACATATATAGCTCCCTAGGCCAGTCCTCATAATGTTTACTTTCTAGAACTTTAACCTTCTTGTTCACCTTCCTCTGTACATGTTCCAGCAGGGGGTTGGACTCAATGGCTTTTGCCGTCTCTTCTAGCTTTACAGTTCTGTGATTCTATGACCTTGAATTATTCTCTGCACAATCTTATATCTCTATTAGAATTATATAGCAAAGTGTTACACTTCCTCTTCTAGTTTGCCTGTTTAACTGTATCTCTACTCTGGCATATGATTGGGTATTAAAATAACAGTCTTCATCAAGAAAGGATATAGTACCACAAATAGAAATTTGGGTTATCTCCAATTACTTGGCAGCATCAATAGAGATGGGCCAGTTTTGCTGAGAGCCAAATCTAGTCCTTTGCTGCTCAAAAGACTTCTATTTTATACCCTCTTCTGCCTTCATATAACCACTCCTCCCCTGCTTCCAATCAAAAGAAGGATCTGAAATAAGGTAGGCATCATTACCATTCTTCCTGTTTCAGCCAATGTACATATTGAGGTTTATTTTTAATTCCAACCTACTGGTGTCTCCGTTTCTTGAGAGAAGGTCTTTTGCTGGCTTTAGGCCAGTAACCTTGTACTGTCAGGATTGTTATTATTATAAGCCAGCTATTACCTTACCTTATCTTATCTTAGTTTATACTTTGGCTGGCTCCCTTCCTCAAACAAACTTAGATTTATTTTCATAACATGGCTACTCTGAAATACATCTCTACAGCTCCAAAACTTAAATGAGGCGAACAGAAATCCAAGAAACAGTCTACCTTGTGACAACTCACCTTTATCCTTGTTGAAATTCCTTTTGTTAATTTGGGCCCAGATCTCCAACCTATCAAAGTAATTTTGAATCCTGATTCTATCTTTTGGGGTGTTAGACATCCCTCCTAATTTGATATCACCTGCAAATTTAATAAGCATGTTCTCTGTCAAATTTATAGCTGACACCAAAATCACAGAATGCTTTCAGATAACTTGAATAAAACATTTGTGAAAATCTAATACTCTCAAGGAACTCTAAAAGTTCAGTGCTGTTACTAACTGCTATCAGGTTGACTTCAATTTATGGCAACCCTATAAATCAGAGATCTCTACGTCTCTGATTTATCATCAACAGCCCTGCTCAGGTCTTGCCAGACCCAGAGCTATATCTTCCTTGATTTGGATCTGTTTATTTGTAATCTGGCCTTCCTCTTTCTCTACTGCCTTCTACCTTATCAAGCATTTTTGTCTTTTCTAGTGAGTCATAATATGTCCGAAGAATGATAGTCTCAGTTTAGTAATCTTGGGTTCTAAAGAGACTGCAGGCTTGATTTGCTGTAGGATCCATTTGTTGCTCTTTTTAGCAGTCCATGTTATCTGTAGAACTCTTCTCCAGAACATTTCAGATGAGATGGTTTTCTTTCTATCAGCTTTCTTCACTGTCCAGCTTTCACAACTGTACACAGAATTTGAAAATACAATGGCATGGACACTCCTGGTGTTACTATTCAAACATAGATCTTTACACTTCAGGATCTTGTCTAGATCACAGCTGCCCTTCCAAATCCTAGTCTGATTTCTTGACTGTAGTCTCTATCCTGGTTAATAACTGAGCCAAACTATGGAAAATCTTAAATTGTTTCAATGTCTTATCATCTGCTTTAAAGTTATGTAAATCATCTGTGGTCATTATTTTTATTTTGCTAATTTGCAACTGTAAACCTACCTTTGCAGCCTCCTGTAAGTGGGAATTCCACAGCCTTGGAGCAGCCACCAAGAAAATTCTTGCCAAATGTGCCTATGATGGTAGTGGAACCAAGAAAAATCTCTCTTCTGAGGGCCTTAAAAACTTGGGCTATGCTCACCGAAGTTAAGATATATGAACCAACTCTAACCCAGTAATGTCAACCAGGCTGTCTTTGGAACATGTGACAACTAAAGGCTTTGCACTATGTAGTGGGGAAGCCATACTGTCCACACATCCCTCACAAACCCAGATTTCTAAATGTGTGATGTAAGTACTCCCTATTATCAGAGGTCCCACTCCTCCCACGTTAAATTAGAAGATGCTCAAGCCCACGTATTTATTTTCTGTTTTCCCCTCCTTCCTCTAAATTTAGATTCTGTGCTGCTTGGTGGGGGGGTAACTTTTTGGATTTACTTTTCAGAGTAAGGTAAATGTGTAATGATTATTCTGAGTTGTTGTTGTTGTTGTTGTTGTTATGATTATTATTCACAAATTCATTGCCAAGGTGATGAACTTTTTCTGTTTACCTCTTGGCGTGGAGCCCTTAGCTGCTCAATATGTACCCTTAATACAGCTGCAGTGACACTCACTTTTCACTGCAGCCCAGCTATGTGTTAAAAAAAATACTTAGAGATAGGAAAAGCTTTCAGTCTCCTTTTGATAATTCCTAACTCTTACCAAGCATGAAGAGGAGGTTTAAGCTGGAATAGGTATATCTTAGGGGGAAGAAATTCTGTGTGCATATGTATATCCATACATGTACAGTTCCCAGTCCCCTGAGGTTATGCACCCCTTTCTTAAACTTCTTTATCTGTACCTTTCTCTTAAAGTTGGATAATCTATCCTGAAAGCTTTTGTTGGACCTTATTGCTAGTTTTTTCAGCCATGGTGTACAGGCATTACTCAGTTGTCAAAGATTCTTGACAATGAAGCCCCTTTTTACAAAGTCTTCTTACTCCCACTCAGCCCCCTATTATTCCCTGTCCTCTGTCTAGCTGGAAGTTTTTTTTTTGTTTTTGCTTTGAACAGCATTGGTATTGGGAGGATGGTGAAGGAGAGCTGGAGAAACACAGGCTTCTGGTGCTGGCTTGCAGAGGTGTATCTGCAATAAAGCTTGAACTGGGAAAAATGGGATGATGATCATGATGATCTTTATTTATATCGCTCTTTCCCCAAAAAATTAGAATTCAAAGCTGCTCACAGTTTAAAAGAACAATACAATTAAAAGCATAGAAAATGAGAGAACATACAAAAAGTGAATATTAAAATAGAATTAAACTATTTACAGTTTAATCCTAATTCTGTAGTTTACAATCCTAAATTACAGGATAGTACTGTAGTCAATCCCGCTATACCTGTGTGTGCCTGCCTAAACAGCAGTTGCCTCCAGAATCCCTTGTTGAACATGCATGTGTAATGAGATATGTAGATATGTAGATAAATGTATGAGAATTATTTATCCTAGCGTACCCAGTACAGTCAGCCCTCCACATTTGTGGGTTTCACTTTTGCAGATTTGATTATTCATGGATTATTTGCTGTCACCTCTGCTGCCTCCCTATGCCATTTTTAATAGGGATAGCAAACCTCATGAGACTGTGAAACTGTGAACAAAGCGTGTAAGTCCCTATTAAAAATGGTGTGGGGCAGCAGTGGAGGTGGCAGTAAGCCTCACCAGCCACCCACTTCTGCCTTGTGAAGGAACCCTGATGCCTCAAAGGAATCTATAATGGGTTGGATATGGTGATTATACTCTTTTGTATGTTAAATATGGTTTGTGAGGGCCTAGAGTTATTCATGGTTTTTCTACTTTCATGCGATCCTGTGTCCCTAACCCTAGCGAACGTGGAGGGATGACTGTCTTTATTAACTTGATTTCACTTATAGCCACTGTTCCCTGAATATGGGATCCAAATCAGCTTTCTTCTCTTGATTTTAACTGCCATTATTTTGCCCAATCACCCCATTTTGAGAGAAGCTTCTGGGTCTCTTTGTGGAAAAGAACCCTAAGAATTACTTTTCTGGAACTCATGAAATGTCTGTCTAGTATTGTGCTGCATCCACTGTAATAGCCTACCTATATGTGATAGGAAAAAGGATGGGTAGTTCCTGTAGTTGCAAGTTCCTCTGGAAGATATCACAAAGCTCATAAGGGATACTCTTTTAGTTCAAAAACTTAAGCACTATGAGAATGTGAAGGGCTTTACTTGCTCCATCACAGGCTGCCTCTAGTTGCTAAATGGGGCTGCTGCATAATCAACTGAAAATGATTATTTTAAAATAGTTTTATTTTTGTAGAGCCAAAATTTTGAAGTAACATGCCTATTAATAAATATGTCATCACTGCTTTGCTATTGAACTGCCTTTTTTAAAAAAAAAAATCTAGATTAATAAAACATTAATGTTAACTCAGTTGGCTTTGTCTGTATTTGTTATACCAATACAAAATGCAGGTAATAAGTCTTAAGGCTGGCACTGATAATGGTTTTATTATATATCTATAAAGGGACCCCCCCAAAAAACCAGTATGGAGGCTTGAATTAGCCCGTTTAATGTTGCAGTTCATGTTACTTTGTCACAATGCACGCAGCCAAGTGCCTTATTGAGATTGTACAGTTTTATTATAAAGTAGGTTCATGCATATTGTACATCATAATTTAGTTATGACACTGTTACATTCCAGGGTTGAATTATGTCTCATTCATCTTGCTGCTTCTCAGCAAATTACAGCACTCTTTTTCTTTCCTTACCCATCTCTATGAGAATTAGTATGGAGGTGTGACAGAAAAGCATTGTATTGTGTCAGTTGCCAAGACCTGGGAGCAGAACAGTTTCCCCCAGACTCAAAGATGGTAATTGTTGACTGTGTCAAAGAGAAGCTGAATTTTCATAGAGGGGGAGCTGCATTGGGTTTACTAGTCATGAGCCTGAGAAGCGTTCTGTCCTGCTCTTCCAACTGGAGGTAAGCCACTGTGATGACAGTAGCTATTAAGGAGGGATTGGAACACCTCTTCAGAAAGTCAGTTAAATCTGGTAATTGGGTGTCATTCATGATGCACAGGTCTAAGGGATACATACCAAACACTATATGTGCAAGAATTCTTGAACCTATGAGAAAAAGTAAGAATAAAAGAACCTTAATGAAATTATAAATTCTGCATTATTTAACAATATATTGACAACAAAGGAATGTAAAGCTAGCAGCCACCTTTGCCCAAAATGTGCTAACTTCTGAGGGATGTTTTCTTCCACACTCCAACCCCCACCATGCCAATGTAAGCAAATATCACACTCCTGAATGCTTATGTTAAATTGTGCATATACAGGGATATTGTGGCTGGCACTGTAGCATAAACAGAACTGTGCATAACGTGCTGAAGTGAAGTGTAGTAAGCAGAAATACAACACATATAATAGCATTCAGTATCATGACTGAAGAGGCTCACAAATTGAAATGATTGTATAGCTGCAGTTTTAGAACCAAGATGTATTTCTAGGATATCTTTTCCCTGTTGGATTTTGCTTGTTTATTTTTGACAATATCAGCTACTATTTAGACACTTACAGGTTTTGGAGAGATTAGAACTGAAGGCTGTGGGATGCAAGTGTGTACAATAGCCTAATGATGTTTTATTCTTTTTGGAACAAATTTGTTGCACAAAATGTCAGAAGAGTCATTTTGTTCATGTCAGTTATTTGAAAGTAATGGAAAGATGCCAAAGTGAAAAGCCCAGTAATTCATGCATTGGTGTAATGGAGCAAATGAAATGCAAAGCTCTTGTACAGGTCCAATTTCAGCACCAAATGCTTACCTGTCAGTCAGCAAAATTGTCCCTGAATGAAAATGAACCCATCTGAGAGGGAAAGGGTTTTTTAAAAAAATACATCACATTCTTTGCATCTCTTGCAAAGCAGAAGACTCTCTGAAAAGAAAAATGCTGAAAAAGGAAATATTAACAAACAGTGAGTTGGAATGCATCCATGTATCATTCACTAGAAAAGTCTTGTGTTCGTGTGTTCATTCTTGTTCTTTCTCTCTTCCTGTCTCTCTTCTGCATTGCACCTGTTTGGTGCTTTTTATCTTCCTGGATGGACAGGTGATTTCCCTTAGGCTATGGTAGACTTGACCAATTGGTGATTTGAAAGGAAGGCTGGAGACAGGTAGCTATTGACTTCTGGTTGCAGCTGTGGCTTGTATTTGTGAAAGAACTGATGACAAGCGTTAAGGCATGAGATGCCAAATACTTTTTTCTTTCTCTTTTTGGTGGCCCAAGGCGACTGATTTCTCTGTGGAAATCTGTTTCACTAGAATCAATTCCCACTGCTGGGAGGACAGATCTCAGTAATGAGACTGACATATTGATAAGCATAAGACAGTGTGCAGTAGCTGAATCCTAGAATCACGTGTGTGAAAGAAATCTGAAATATCGAGTCATCTAATTTGCAGCTTGGAAGCAAATCATTAGAAACTGGCAGATTGTGGAGTAATTTCCAGTTGGCCACGACCATCCTGCTCATCTTTGGTGAACAATGGTTCCATTTTATATTTGGGAAGAGTGGGAAAAATGATGCTAAGGCCTATCCATTCTGGCTATGTTGCTCCAAATCAACTCACGCTGTTGTCTCATGGGGGAGGAAAGGGAGCCCTAAGTCTGCTTGCTAACATAGCTTTGGATAGGTCAGAATTTATATGAGAGAAAAGAATGTGTACACATGTGTAGGAATCTTCGGACAATATATACAAGCGTGATTACCTTGTGCCCTATGCTCTGTTTTGTTTTTGTCCTGTCTGTTCCTGGCAAGCTTTTTGGCTGCATGTATGTATTTTTGTACATAGATGATAGAATATTGCTACTATTTTAAGTATGAAACTGTTTGTTGTGTGTATATACACAGCTTAGAGAGATTTTGGGTGTCGTGTATTCTTTGCTGTGTTTTCTCCTTTGTCCACAACCCCTGTTTATGTTCCTCTCCTTGATTTGTTCTCTCTCTTTCTGTCTCCCCAAAGGCAACATTCCTTTCCACTAATCCAAACTACAGTGGCTAATTAGAAAGAATTCACAGGAATAAATTTGCCTGTCAAGTGTACTTTGAGTAGTTTGTTCATAGTAAATCAGCCATGTGCTGGTTCCACCAGGAGCACAATTCACATCTCCATCCAAGGCTGTTGTAGTTGTTGTTTTGCCAGTAATAGTGCAGGGAATCCGAACTGTTTTATACTGGTGTTAGTGGTGAATTGACCACACAATTGCCATATCACAAGCCTAACTCAGACCAGAGTACATTAATCTCCAGTATCCACTATGGAACTGCAGCCGTGTGACTTGCTCCTTTAGCCATGAACCTGAGGCAAAACTGCCTGGTGTGTTTAGTTCTACCTAAAGGATTTAGTTCAACTTTCAAGCTTGGTGCTGAATGTGGCAGTCTTCCCTGTTCCCAGAATGTTCCACATGTGTCCTTTGTGTGGAAAATTTATGAGCAAACAACTTCTGCAAATGTGTAATAATCACTTTATCTCAATATTAACAAAGAGAAGACAAGGTAAGAGTCAAGTCTTTAAAAGCAAAGTCCACAAGGTTAGAAGTGGTGCTGTAATTAAATTGAACTAAATTGCCTATCTGCAGTGTGAGTCCAAAAAAATGATTTTAGAGAAAATTTACATGAAACACTTTTCAGAAGAGGATGTCAAAGAGAGGAGGAGGGAGGAAATCCCTTGGCTCTGCAGTACCGGATTTATTTTAATCCTCTGACTCAAGTGGCTATTCCTTGTCTTGTAGGTCTGGAGATAATAATACTTGTATCAATCTATATTCCATGACTTTTGTAAGCTGTGAAAATGGTGGTTTTCACCAAATTGTCACTTATTATCATTCATTTAAGGCCACTAACATAGAAAAATGTTTTGGCTACAATGTCAAAAGAATAGGGACAATTTGATGTTTTCTTTTGATGCTGTTTGTTGATATCTAGACCACTGCAGCTTGATTGCCTAACATTAAACCTATAATAACCGTGCAATCATAGCAGTATCATCATGAATGTTGTTACAATAGAAACAACATTTACACTGCTTCAAAATAGTAATTATCAAACTTTTTGTCATGAAGCGCTTATTTGCCAGCATTGATCTGCCCCGGTCAGTTGTTAGCTCTTCTCATCTGAGGTGCGTATTGATTGTATAATCAGTAGATAGAGGCTGCGGGCAGATGAAATTCAGTGTTGTTGGCCAAATTATTGGCTGCTTGCCTGTTGACCTGGACCCTGCTGGTTGTACCTTAGACACCAGTGGTACTATTACTCATTTTAGTGACACTACTTTCACAGAGAATTCTGTATCATTAGGAAGGATAAATGCCATCCTACTTTGCTGCAACTATGGCTGAATACATAGGACTCTGTTAGGAAGAAAATCTTGGAAAATCTTACACATATGTCAACATGAGACGGGTTCTAAAGAGCTGAAAACCTCCAGTGATATATCTCCCCTCCCACATTTCTTACTGTAGTGATACAGAATTTGGCAGTCCTGCACTTTATGTTGCCAGTGTGTACAATGAGCATAAACCGTAAGCATTGCACTGGGGTTTCCTTCCTGCAAATATACAGCATTTAGTTGGTAAAGTAGGTCCCCCATACCCACGTGACTGGTATACGCAATTTCAGTTACCTGTGATGAGATGAGGTCCAAAAATTCAATAATAATAAAATAGAAATCAAAATAATAAAGCAAAATACAGTACATACAGTATTTAATGGAAAATGGCAGGGGATTTAAAATTGACGCAAACAACACCCTGTTCATTCACAATATCGTGCTGTCTCTCATTGTCTGTGCTGTCTTGTGTTTCCTTGCTGTATACAGTTACATGTGCTCTAAAGCTACCCAGTCTCTTAGCAAGGCTCTTGGTTACTCTTTGTGATAGGATCGTGGTACAGTGTCCTTCTGCAAAATTCTAGTGCTTATCCTGTACATTCCCCAGTAAAGTCCTTCTGTTTGAGTCTTTGTGTTGTTTCTAACAGCTACAAAATTCATGAGTGGTGATGCTAGCAATCCTGATAAGCCTCAGAAAACCTGTCATTCATCTCATTTAAAAAAAATGTGTTTGGTATTATCCGCATTTTTCACTGTCCACAGTAAGTCCCGGAGCTTATCCCCTGCAGTTATGGGGGACCTACTATATAGATAATATTTTATTATTATGTTTGCTGGTAGCTCTTGGAGGCTGAATACAGATACTGGGATGAGACACTGGGATGGCAGGCTGGGGTAGAAAGTAGTAACTAGGTGTCATCAGGCTGGGACTTCTGGAGGAATGGCCATGTTCCTCATGTGCAGTGAACTTCACAAAGAGACCTACAGTTCCGTAAAGCCTTAATAAATTGTTCATAATTTAAGATCTTCTGATGTAGAATCCATTAAATGCATGAACTGTTACATGGAACAGGCAGCTGTATTTATTCAGTTGTATTTTAAAATGTACCTGTTTTCCTCTTCCTCATATAGAGACAGCTAATTGAACCCAAGAAAAGCTCAACATTAAAATATGGCTGGATGCAGCTCACAGCCTCCATTCCTTGCTTCCCCTCCCACTCTCATAGTAGCAGAAGCTTATTCAAAAAGCTCATTTTTGTGCAAATGGGACTTCCCCACCCACTTAAGTTTAACTCCTGCAAAGGAGAAGGATTCAGGAAGTGGATGGCAACCAGAGCGAAACGAATTAATGCACTACTCTCTCCGCATTGCTAACAGCTCTCAAAACAATCCCTTGCACTACCAGTGGGTTCAGCAATGGTCCCATTTATGTGAATGGGGCCTCCGACCTAGCCTGTTTTGCAGGAGGATATTTTTTTGGGGAGGGGGGTTTCTATCTTATGGGAAAAGAAGGAATAATCTTTTCTTTCCTGAGCAGTGCCATCCTTCCTACATAATGATCCCCCCTATTTGCAGCTAGGCTTAGGAAAAAATGGTTCATTTGAATGGGTCCTTTAAAAAGAAGCATAAGTCCAAATTGGTGCTGATGGGCAAGAAAAGAGCAAGGGAGAAATGGAAAGATAGAGACAGGAAAGAAAGAGAGAATGATAGGTAGGGATGGCAGAAAAAATGTGGATGGTCAACCTCTTTCAATCTTGCCAGTCTTCCTTGTCCCTGGATTGCATCTCCCAAGAAATTTCCCCTGAAAGAATTCCATCATTGACCTAAGAACGACTCCCTGTTCCTGCTGTAGGAATGTGCTCATATTCTCAGAGACAAAAAAAAAAAAAGAGAGAGGAAAGAATCAAGAACTATGGTAGCCCTAACATGCCCCAATAGAGAAGGGAAGACTTGAGACTATTCAGCATATACACTGAAAAAATAATGACATACATTGAACAAGCTGGTAACAGAATTATTGAAACTTAGAAAGCAGGTCATGGATGAAGGTGAGGGGATTTCTCAAAGGAGAAACAGAGCTGGCAAGGTCAGGGGAGTTGAACTGCAGCTCCCAGGATCCATCAGCCAGCATGACCAATTTGGAAAAGCTCTTTTTGGACTCTAGATTCCAGAATCCCTCATCCAGCATTGCCAGTTTGAAAAATTGCTTTTCTGGACTACAGAAGCCCTTAGCCACAATGGCTATTGACCATGCTGGTTGAAGGATTCTGGGAGCTGCAGTAAAAAAAAATTAATAAAGAGTTTTTTTCAAGGTTTTGGACCACCACTGCATCTACCATGCTAGCTGAGGAATTCTGGGAGCTGTAGTCCAAAACCCTGCCTTTTCCATGTTCTGCTCTCAGTTGCTCTCTCAAGTGCTATCCAAAGATTTTTTTTATATTATGGTTAATTAGTTCAAGAGGGGTGTGATGGGATAATCTGCAAATTCTTCCATGCCTTGGACAGAAGGATAAGTGTGACCAGTCTCCTCAACTGACAGTGAGACAGCGAGATCGGCTTCAAATTAAAGTGAGGAAGTCAATCAGTCGTCTTGTCAGCATGTCAGTGTTTTAACAGGCATGCTCTAAAATGGCAGCGCTGAATGGTCATGCTTTGAAATGGTCATTCTCAAACGGCAGCACTGAATCATTCCATTCTGGGAGAGAATGGCCAGCCATATGCTTCAAGTGCCACAGATTGGCTGGGACAACTGTATACAGTCATCTGCATACCCAGTTTCTCAGTGCAGGTTAAAATGTCTCACCCGCCAATGTGTTGCTTGTCTTTGTTGTTGCTATTGCCTCTTTATCTGTTCTATGCTGCATTTCCCTTATTGCATCATCTGTTCCATTTTTCTAGATTGAAGACTGTTTTCTTTTTGGGAGAAGACTGAGGCAAAGAAATTGTTGAGTAGTTCTACCTTTCCTCTGTCCCCTGTTCTCCACATCATGGTCCTACCTTTTCCTTGTTCTTCGTTTTGCTTTAGACATAACCAAAAAGGGTCTTTTTATTGCTTTTAACCCCTATAACAAGCCTGAGCTTGTTCTCCACTTTAGCTTTTCTGACTTTCTCCCAATACATGCTGGCTATTCATTTGAATTCCTCTTTGGTGATTTTCCCTCCTTTTCTATCTCTTGTACATGTCACTTTTAAATCTTAGCTCAGTTGAAAGTTCTTTAGACATCCATCTTGGATTCTTTAGACACCTCCCATTTTTCCTGCTCATTGGAATTGTTTGAAATTTTGCCTTAAATATTTCAGTATTAAGAAACACCCATCCATCATAAACTCCTTGCTTTCAGTATTCCTGACCACAGGGTTACATGCAGTATCTCCCTAAGTTTACTGAAATCAGGTTTCTTAAAGTCTAGAATGTGTGTCTGACTACACTTGGCTTCCCCTTTTCTGCTGTATAATAAACGAGAGCAGAATATGGTCAGCCCCACTTAATTATCCCATATTTCCACCCCATTAATGAGGTCATTCTTGTTTGTTAGGATCAGATCTAAAATAGCCGATCCCCTTGTTGTTTCTTCTACCTTCTGGACAATAACATTATCTGCAAGACAAATGAGGAATTTGTTGGATCTTATATTCTTGGCGGAATGTATTCTTGCTTAAAATAGTAGTGATGTGAGGGCGATCTGGCTGTGACATCTGTCATCCCACGGATCACCAGAGTTGATGATGATGAAATAGTAGTGTACACACTTACCTGGAAGCAGTTTCTTTTGGGAGTTATTTTTAGAGAGACATGCATAGGATTGTGCTGTAACTGTGTGTCCTTGTAGCCGGTTGTCAGTACTGTCGCAAACCACCATAAATCTCTCTCTCTGTTTTTTCTTTTTTGTCACGTTTTTGTAACTAGGAAGGCTTAAAGTGTATTTTTCTCTGCTTATCAAAAAGTACATGCATCTTCCATAACATTCTTGCCATATTAATGCTGCTTTCTTGTTATGGTACTTTTAACCATCTCCCTCTTAGGACTTCTGATTTCTCTAGTGAAAAACAGTTTTGTGATATCTTGTCTCTGAGGTGCAGTGGATTAAGTTTGCAAGTAACACTTGTTCCCAAATGACTTTTTTCCTCCTTTTATTTTCTAAACATTGCCATGTGCCTTTGCATGGGCAACATGACTTAATTGCTAAATAGTTTAATTTTATGATGTTGGCAACATTCCTAATAGGCTACTTTTATAATTAATATATTTTGATACTGGTTAAATAGCATTGTTTTTATGATCATACTTATTAATATTAATATTATTAACAACTTTATTTATACTCTACTTTTTCCCCAAAACTGGGACTCATGGTGGCTTACAGATTAAAAGAAATACAACATACAATACAGTGGACTAAAAGTTGATGCTAAAACAGATTTAAAGTGTAAGTTATCATTAAAAATAATTTAACACATAGAATTAGAAACAACAAAATACAGTTAAAAGGAACAATAACCTGTTAAAATCTCTTTCTTTAAAAAAATAGAATTTTTAAGTGCCTGTTGCAGTAAAAACATCTTTGGCCGCTGACAGATGAAGAAAAAATAGGGGGGCATTGTTTATAGTCTCCTGAGAAGGGAGTTCCAGAACATGGGAATAGCTACCAAGAAGGCCCTATGTCAAATAATAAATATAAATATAAATTATTTATTTTTATTTTATTATTTATTTTTATTAATTTTAATTAATAATTAATTGATTATAATTAATGAAAAATTAAAATTCTAATTTTAACCGTTTGTGTCCAGCCTTTTATCATACAGTCTGAGGGCAATGTACATTAAAATCAGTTTTCAAAAAAGTAAACAGTATAAAACAGTAAAAATTATTTAAACAGGTTAAAAGGATGTTAAACAATTTGATAAGGTACAGCAAGACAGTTAAAAACAGTTAAAAGAGTTTAAAACAATTTAAAGCAAGAACATGGCAAATGAGCTCAGCTGACAGGACAGGCATTTTGCATGGGATTGGTGGAAGACACCAAATAAGGTGAGCTTGTTTTCTTTTGAATGAAGATTGACAGTCTGTTCAAGCTCTTTGGAGGCTTGCTTGTGTGTTTTCTGTGTTTTGCACTGTGTATTCTGTATAAAGGCATGGTCTAAGGGGGTATGGCTTCTGCTGGAAGACTGAATAAGCACTGCTGTAAAACGAGAAAAAGACTAGTGAGAAAGAAAAGAGGGAGAGAGAGGAAAGAAGCACAAGATAGAAAGAGAGGGTGTACATTGAGGTGGGATAAGGGACTAAGGCAGTGGTTCTCAACCTGTGGGTCCCCAGATGTTTGTGGACTTCAGCTCCCAGAAGCCCCAGCCACTATGGTCAATGCTCAGGGCTTCTGGGAGCTGAAGTCCAAAAACATCTGGGGACCCACAGGTTGAGAACCGCTGGACTATTTTAGCTAGTAGTTCTGCTGGTCTGTAATTTTGTAATAGATCATCCAAGAGGCTTGTAACACCTTAAGCACTAGCACATTTGCTATAGTACAAATATTAAAGTGTCTACTTAACAATTAAATATGGGTGTAAGAAGGAAAAAGGTAAAATGTGTACATTAGAACTGCAGTCAGATTGTTAACTGAGGCTCGTTACAAGAAGTACACAACTCTCTTTTTTGACAGCTCCACTGGATGTCATTCTGCTTCAGGGAACAATTCAAAGTGCTGGTGATAGCGGTGGAGCTTGGAGTGTGTGTGGGGGGCCAGGGGACGTGGCCATGGTGTGGGGTGTGTGGCCGCGGTGCATGGAGGTGTGGCCTTGGTGCGTGGGGGCCTGACCATGGTGCATGGGAGTGTGGCCACAGTGCGCAGGGGCATGGCTACAAGCTGGGACGCCCCAAAAACATTGCCGCCGGGGGCAAACCATCTGCATTGCTCCCTTGTCGCTATGTGACTGGCCGGTGATAAACTATAAAACCCTGTGTGGCTTGGGTCTATACTATTTGAAGGACCATAGCGCTCTGCATGAGACTGTTAGAGATCTTCCAGAGAAGCCCCTTTTTTCTGTTCCACTGCCTTCACAGGCTTATTTGGTGGGAATAACAGAGAGGACTTTTTTGTTATCTGCTCCCAAATTTTGGAACACCCTCCCTAAGGAGGCTAGGAATCTCCACTCTCACTCTCCTCCTGCTGGCAGGTAAAATTCTTATTCCATCAGGTTTTTAGAAATTGACTGTGATGGACTTTCATTAGTATGCTGTGCTATTTTGCTGATTTTTTAATGTTTTTAAATGAATTTTGAATGGTTTTAACTTAACAGATTCTTTAACTGTTTTCAAAATAACTTCTATAATTTTGCTGATTTTTTTTATATACTTTTAAATCTATACTGTTTTCTGTAAGTTGTAAGCTGCCTTAAGTTCCATTAATGCGTCATCATAGAGAGCCAGCATGATGTGTAGTGGCTTGAGTGTTGGACTATGACACTTGGACACCAGGGTTTGATTCCCCGCACAGCCATGGAAATGCACGGAGTGACCTTGGGTGTGTCACATACACTCAACCCCAGAGAACCCTGTGATAGGTTCTTCTTAGGATTGCCATAAGTAGGAAAGGACTTGAAGGCACACAACAACAACATATTTGTAAATCATAAAGCTGTGAGTTTTGTACGGCAAGTATTAGATGTCAGCCTTTTGATGAACAGTGGTGCTACCCAACTTCCCAGTTACTTGGTTTGGACTGTACTGTGCCCCAATGTCATGATGTGCAGTGGTATCACAAATCAAGCGCATCTTCTCAAAAACTTTGATTCTGACTTGAAATGTAAAATTTTCATTTTGGTGATTCTGCATACGTGCTGTCAGCATTCAGCACGCCAGGCACTAAAACCCTGCTGCTTTATAGGCTCATTTACAAATATTATTTGTTTTTGAACTATTTACTGTTACTGAGATTCTGACGGACTGCAGTAGCACTACATGAACTCTATAGCCAGCTGCTTTGTGTGCAAAAAGCTAATGTTAGCCCCTTAATCTCAATGGAATTCTAATTAGTGCTGAGTGAACTACATATACATAGCTATCCAACCAACACATCCGTTTCTTTGTGGTTTTCTTCTCAATTTGTGTCAGTACTCTAGATTTTTTTTTTAACCTGAAAATGCTTTATGAAGTTGTGGTTCCTTATCCACATCTAAAAATCTTAAGGGGGACTCTTCCAGATTTTTCTCTTCTCAAGCTAATGAACAGCAGATTTTGTACATTTTCTCTCTTACTTCTTCTTCTGTCACATACGCAGGATCTGAGTCTGAGACATAGCTTAAGTCCTTACCTCTATCACACACTCATTGCTTGTGGAATTTGACACCATTCCTACTATATTGCTAAACTGATCAGTGAGAGAAAGAAGATGTGCTGGAGAACCTCTGCTTCTTTCCCAATGGAAATGTTTTATAAGTGCTGTTACCCCAAAAGGTGTGTGACTCAGAGGTCCATCCATATGCCAATGCCTCCTTGAAACAGTGGGGAGTATTAGCTCAAAGGGGAGGCCTGCGAGATGGGGGTAACCTTAACCTTACAGGATCTTTTACACTTGTGTATACTGATACTAATGCCAGGACAGAAATCAGAGATTCAAAAAATATTTTGCTTTATTAGGGGACTTAATAATCACATGCATACAAAGTTCAAAGTCTTGCAATCACATATGGCTAACTGAAGGAAAAGGGAGTTAAAATTGGATAGTGATGAGTGAGGGCAAAGTGGGTGATCTTCCCTTCTGTGGAGTTCAAGATTAAATAATCCTGTGCTACTTTATCTTTAGTACAACTATGACCTTTGCTATTAGGCAGCAATAAGCACTAGCTGCTAAAGCAGCTTCCCTGTAATATAAAAGAAATTCACCATGTGTACCTCCTTAATGTCCACGCAGTCCAAGAAAACTGAGTAGATCACTGGAAAATATAGAATTTTACATTGGCAACAAGATCATGTAAACCAAGTAATCCAGACACATTTTTAACTTGCAGTAGTCAATATAAGTTTAGGAATGTTAAAGGAGTGTCATACCTGCACGATGAAAGACATGTAGATAGTGTCAATTGGACTAATTTCAAGAAAGAAATTGGGGAAGAGGCAAATACTGTACTCCAACCCTTCATTAAAGGCATTTCCTGGACAAGAGGTGCAACACTGTGCACTGTTCAAAATGTTCAAGATGTGGGAAATCGAGGTCTAGAAATGTTCATGATTGCAAAAATAAATGGGCAGAAATTGGGAAGTTGACTCTGAATCATAAATATCTCTTTTGGTCCCAAAGTATTGACATCAAAATGGTGATGATCACAATGAAGAGATTGTTCATATCCTCAGGACCTTGGGGTGGATGTCTGCTGTGTGATCTGTTAGACAGGCCATGCCTCCTGGTCAAAAAGATGATTAGCAAAATCTTCCAGGGGGAAGCTAATTCACATTTTGACAGTTGGTTCAAGGTGTGCAGAATCATTGTAAGAAAGAAAAAAGCTACCATTTGTGTTTCTACTTTTATTTACTATAACATTAAGATTTTTTCATTTTCCAAATGGATCCTGTATGCATAATGTGTAGGCTTTCAAGTTCTCCACCAGACACAGAATTATCTACCATGCTAGCTGGTAAAAAGTTAGTGGGAAAGGCAATGCATAGAAGTAAGAAAATGTAGTTTGATATTTTAAACCATAAGCCCTGAGGCGGAACTCATTCCCAGGATTGAGAGAGCACATTGTGTGAGTCACTGATAGATATCTCACATACGTATCAAGTACTGCATTACTTGATATGAAACAGTGCAAGATGTCTGCCTAGCTTAAGGTATTTCTGGAAGAGTTTTGGAGAATGCAAAAACTTGCACCATATTGCAGAATTTTAGCTGGTGTTAAGGTAATGCCCGCTTGTGTATTTTGTATGCTTATGGATCAACAAAGCTACCTTTATTTTTGTACATCTGCGTATGAAGAACAAAAATATTCATATCATATTGTGACCAAAGATGATCAATAATTTCATTAGGTTAGTTCACCAGGAATCATGAGCCTGTAGCACACACAGACTTGGCTGCACCTCTTGTCTGTATCCTGAAATCTAATGGCAATGTTCACATCTGTGGGAAGTACAAATACACTGGTAAGTGAGATACTAGAAGAGCTTACCTTAATTTGATTTGAATTACAACTCTCAGCATTCTTGACCATTGACCATGCTGGCTGGGGCTGATGGGAAGGTCCAAATATCTGAAAGGCACCAAATTGAAGAAGGCTGTGCTAAACCAAGACCCTTATCTAATACCTGCTATTAAGAAGTTACTGTCTGCCCCCACAAGAGGGAAAGTTTTTGCTAGCTTGACTTCACTTAACTGTATCACCAAATGATAGTAGATGACAAGGCTGCTGATACCTGGACTGTTAGCACACAGTTTATGTGTACAGTGTGTCCAGTCTAGAATTCAGTAGTATCATCTCGTCTTTCTCCTTTTCCTTCACAGTGCTTTCTGACATTCCTGAAGTATTGCCTTGTTTCAGTAACATTTTAGTCCTGGTCCCATTTGACAACTCACAGTAAAGGAAAAAAAGTCAGATGGGAGTTTCAGTGTCATCTTTCTAGAATACCAGATAGATGTATCTTAACATCCATCTCACAGAAAATAAGGCAAGGGAAATCAACATATGATGTCCTGCAACAAAAAACAGATAGGATTTTCAAGTGTTCCAGTCCTAAGATTGCCAACTTTTGACTACACCTTCCTGAGAAACAAAGCCATTATACCAGAACCCCTTCATTTGCTGGATAAAGGTTCGCAGTGGCACTGGACTTACCAATATGATGAAGCATTTCACAGTGGCAAGAAGATACTGACTTCTGATTTATTCATGATGGCTATTTCTGCACTATGGCCCATCCCGGCATGGGGATACATTGAAGCTGGGCCACATGCTACCACATGATGGCATCATGGTCCCGCTCCTGTTGCATCTCCAGTCGTTGCAATTGCATATTATATGACTACCAGGAAAAAAAATCCAATAACAGGGCCTTTTGCACGGGCTGCGGCTGTGCAGAAAGGGTGGAAGCGCTATCTAGGCATTTCCTTCCTCAGTGTAGCACAGGAAGAGGCCAACTACACCGCGGAAGGAAGGAGCGTGTCCTGACTGCTACCATCTGCCGACAGCACTCCCATCCCAGCAAAGACACTTCCAGGATGCAGGTAAGGTATGGAAAGGGCCTGGGATGAAAAAAAGGTTTCTATCCATTACATATAAGCTATAATTTCTGGGCTGGAGCTGCCATGTTCTAAATAAGAGAAATACAAATTAATAGCCTGAGACTGGCCTGCATGAGGTTGAGGTGATTACCAAAGTGCAACAACCAGTAAGGTTAACTGTGGTAAATCCTCTCTCCCTGTACCTTCCACCTAGCACTGGGAGTTATCTTACATAGCCAAGTAAGAAATTACGAGGTTTATTCTGACAAATGGGAGCTGAGCACTGCATTTTCCAGTTGACCACCAGTTGCTGCTTAAGGTTGTGTCTGACTATATTGTATCTGCTTGAGGAAGAGATATTCCACAATCAGCCTTACTTATTATGTTTTTCTATATATTGTCTGCATTTGCATCTGTGTTTCAATTTCCCTGCATAACATATGATCATAAAATCTAAATTGTGCTCCCTGTATCGGCATTTCTTATCTTTAAGCTTGGTTTTATCGCAGGCTCTTTCTTTTGCTTCTTTCCTTTTCCATGGCTCATCAGAGTAAACCCACAATTTATCTCTCATGTTTTCACTCTTTCATTATTTTTCCATTGGTATGTCTTTTCTCTATTATTATTCTCAATTCTCCAGTCTTTTTTTCTCTATTATTATTCTCAATTCTCCAGTCTTTTTTTAAGATCACATTTTTCCTGTTAAACTCAAATTGATATTTCTGAAATGCTAATAACTCCAGAATATAAAATTCCTTGTCACTGTGGAGAAAAGTATGTGCTGGAGTTGCTGGGAGTTTAAGAGAACTATCTGTGTAACAAGGGTTTTTTCCCCCCGCTATACAAGTTAAAAGCTAAGTTTCCAATCCTCAAGGTTATAGATAAGCACTTTAAAAATTGCAAAGGTATGTTTGTATCTTAGTAACCAAAGGAAACACTGGCTTACAATGACACTTCCCACCCCTTTGAGAAAGCAGTCCTGAGAATTTTTTAAAGGAAGAGTTTTAAATTTACTGTAGAATTGAATCATGCTCACCTCCCCTCATTCATATTCCCCCTTTTCCCTTGAACTAGGACTCAAGGTGGTTACAAAAATTAAGACAAGTATCAGTAAAAACACATATTAGTAAAAAGAATACAAAAATTACTGTTAAATGCAAGTAAGCTAACTGTAGTGTTAGAAACAATTACCGTATTTTCCGGCGTATAAGACGACTTTTTAACCCAAGAAAATCTTCTCAAAAGTCGGGGGTCGTCTTATACACCGGGTGTTGCTGAAACTTCGCTCGCTCACTCGCTCGGCTAGTGTGCTGCAGCTGCTGCTGCCTCCCAGCGCTGCCCAGAGGACATCCTCCCAGGAAAGGAGGAGGAGGGATATTAAAAGGGGAGGGAGGGAGGGAGGGAGCAGCTCAAGTTTGCTCAAAAGTCCAGCGGGGCTGGCAGGAAGCGCCTGGGGCTGGCGAGGCTGCCCCTTTTGCAAGGATGTGAGCCCGGTGCTTGGCTGCTGGCTCCTCCGGAGCGACGGCGAGGGAGGAGGAGAGGAGAGGCTCTCAGCGGCACGCCCCCCGAGAATGGGAGCCGGGCAGCCTTTCTGGTTCCTCCACCGCTTCCTCGTTCGCCAGGCTCTTGTAAGATAAACATGTAGAGTTTCAGCTGGAACACGGCTGGTTTGGAAAGTCTGACCTTTCTAGCCATTTGCATTTACTTAATACCTCTCTCTGTAGCTGAAGGGTAATGATTGTTGATTAACATTGCCTAAAGCAGATGGAGAGACGTCAGGCTTTGTAAGATCTGCTTGTTTTTCCCCAGACCCTTGGGGGTCTACCACCCAGAGACAGGCATAGAGTAGTGGCTTGTGCTGCCATGTGCTCATTTTAGGAATTCCTAATGAAAGATGCGCAATAATATATATATATATATACACACATATATTTTAAATCCCACCAAGAGGCATTCCAGGGCGCCGGCTCCACTTTCCCTCCCTCTGGACAACTCATTCGCAGTGACTGGGGCATCCGAGTTTCCTGGATCGGGCGAGCCTATCAGCAGCCGCGGAGGGAAGGAGGCTGGCCAGAGTTGCTCCTGTTGCTAGGCAGAGGACCGCCGGGAAGGAGGAGGAGGAGAGGACGACGGGGGGTGGAGCCAGCGCTGCGAAAAGGGCCATAGAGCAGCGCTGTGCCCAGAAAAACACGCCTCTTTCACCCACCTGGCCCGCCCTTATATCCTATTACCGTACCTCCTTCTCTGCCTCTCAGATTCACTGCAGTCCTCAAGAGGGAGATCTATCACTTTGATAGTCTTGGAGACAGAGAGGGCTGGGCAGGCAGGGAGGGCTGACCAGTCCAAGCAGGCTTTGTATACAACAACCAGCCAATTGCCAGTAAGGTACATCGGGCTGGTTGTTGTATACTGGGTACCACATACACTACAGCACCAGTATCATCACCTGTTCATACAATGTAGCACCAGTACATACAGTACAGTATGCAAATGTCCAACAGTCAAAACCCCATCATGGCTCCACCAGCAAGAAGAAAGAAATATGAAGCCAGTTTCAAACTTAAAGTTGTAAGCTTTGCCATGGAACATAATAACTGCGCTGCTGCAAGACAATATGGAGTAACAGAAAAGATGGTTCGGTACTGGAAAGCAAATGAAAAAGCATTAAAGAGTATGCCAAGGGGTAAGTGTGCATTAAGAAGAGGCACCCCACATTGGCCAGAACTCGAAAAACATGTGGCAGACATGGTGAATGAGCATCGCCAAAATGGTTATGTAGTGACACGAAATCAAATACGTTTGTTTGCACTTCAGTGGGCCAAATCTAACCCAGATCACAGCAACAAATTTAAGGCCACTGTATCCTGGTGTACTAGATTCATGGCAAGGCATAATATGGTACTGAGGCAAAAGACAAAAATTGCCCAAAAATTACCTGCAGATCTTGATAACAAACTAAATAGTTTCCATCGATACGTAATAAAACAGCGCACTAAACATGGCTATGCGTTAAGTAGTATCGGAAATATGGATGAAACTCCAATGAATTTTGACATGGTTGGAAATAAAACTGTCCATCAAAAAGGTGAAAAAACAATTTTACTTAAAACAACAGGACATGAGAAGTCCAGTTTTACAGTGGTACTAGGCTGCACAGCTGATGGTGCCAAACTGAGACCAATGATTATTTTTAAAAGAAAAACAATGCCAAAACTCAAGTTTCCTGTTGGTTATTTTGTACATGTGAATGAAAAAGGCTGGATGGATGAAGAAGGGGTAAAGCTATGGCTTGATAACGTATGGAGCAGGCGACCAGGTGGACTTATTCAAAAACGCAGTCTACTGGTGTGGGATATGTTCAGGGCTCATTTAACTCCCAGCACCAAGCAAAGGCTTGCAAGACTAAACACAGATGCGGCAGTTATTCCTGCAGGATTGACATCGTTGGTACAGCCACTGGATGTGTGCCTAAACAAGCCATTTAAAGATCGCATGCGAGAACAGTGGAATGAATGGATGGTTAGCGGTGAAAAGTCATTCACAAAAGGAGGAAACATGCGTGCTCCACAGTTGGATGTTTTGTGCAAGTTTGTCATAAAAGCCTGGAATGATATTGATGCAGAAAAAGTAATCAAGTCTTTCAAGAAGTGTGGCATATCAAATTCATTAGATGGTATGGAGGACGACTACTTGTGGCAAGATGAAGAGGAAGCCGAAGCTGAGACCACACCATCTGATACGGAATTTGATCCATACGATGACTGCCTTACAAATGTATCACAAGATGTCATTGATGTACTTATGACATCAGATGACGAACAGGAGGATTTTGAAGGCTTTTAAAGGGAAGCTGTCGTGCCAGCAAAACCTGTAAAAATACTGTAGCTTGCTAACTGGCCAGGGACTTGCCCAGCACTTGCTCTCTCTCTATAGTTTGTTATCTTCCTCCTATCATCATCAGTTCCAGTTTGGTTGACAGCTTAGAAAACAAACAGCATGGCAGCTCCCATGGGTTTATTGTCTTATCCTTCCTCTCAGCTTTAGAGTGAATTAGGAAAAGTTTAATCCACTTGCACTATTTTATGTTTACACGTTTGATGACAAACAGCCTTATGTTTATAAGTGACAGTTTTCCTGCTAAGTACCTGCATGTCATAAGCATTTGAATTAAAATTACCATATTGAAATCAAATCTGATGTTTTTTTTATTTTTTATTTGGTGTGCTTTGGAAGAGGGGTAGTCTTATACGGTGAGTATATCCCAAACTCTATATTTTAACTGGAAAAGTTGGGGGTCGTCTTATATGCCCAGTCGTCTTATACGCCGGAAAATACGGTACAAACAATACAACAGATTCCTGACACTCACTTTGTGACCAAAAAAAAAAAAGGCTCAGAATTGATACCTGTACTTTGCTTTATCTTTGTTACTGTTCTTTAGAATAAGTTGGAGAATTTATGGAAGCATTAGGACCTCTCCAAAAATCACCTGCTTCAGCAGTTATGATTTAGCCACAGGAGAGTTGCTGTTATCTGAAACCCCTAGTTATCTGACCTAAATGGAGCTGTGGTTTTCATTTCAAAGGCAGGAGTGGTATATATGCAAAGCAATTTTTTAAAAAGATTAAAACAAGTCAGGTCAAATAGTATTTTGATCTCCTGTGAATTTTTCTAATAATTTATTATGCCCATTAGTCTCTAGTTGCCCTTTAATTGGGTTAATCTGTGTACAGTCATTTTGGGGGGTGAGTCGTCCTCGTCACAGCCTCCACTGAAGCAGCTCATAGGTTGCAGAAAGCATTTTATACATAATGCCAGATGTTTATAAATTAACTTTATAACCTTCTAGTATGTCTTCAGTCCGTGTTTCTCTTTCTGTTTTCACACATAGAGACAGGCAGCGAGGGATGGGATTATATGGTTGAACAAGAATTTAAGGTTAAGCTAGATGTTTCAATTTGTCAGATGGAAGGGGAAAAATGGGAGGATGCATAGGAAATCAGGGTTACATTTTTAAAGGCCCTTCAAACAATATGTAGATCAAAAAGCAAAGCTACTTACTCAGATGTAAACCTAACCCATTGTCTTCCTGTAGTCAAAACACTTCTCCTTAATCTTGTTTCATCTCTCCAGCATGTAATATTTATACATGCTTGTAACGGTTAAACTGCTTTTAATGGATGAATTTTCATTTAAAACTAAGAAAGATGTTCTCTGCTTCAAGCAGCAGGTGTGTTTTTAATCTTTAATAGGTCACCTTCCCAAGTGCAAGCTGTTATTGATCAAAGAGGTTTTGTTGGGTAGCTCTCAGATTATTGAGTGACAAACTTTATTGAATTTGACTTAACAGAAGTCAGAAGACAGCTGAAGCATAAGAGCTTGCACTACCATCAGAGTCATTTGACGACAGCCAGGGAGCAAGGCTCAGCGATGGATACTGAGCTCTTTGCTGGCCCTTGGAGATTAACTGAGCAGCCTTCCTACCAATTCCCAAGCCTGTCAGCAGAACCAATTAGATTTTCAACCAGTAGACAAGAAGGGTGGCACTTGGGGACCTTTTTGCTTTAGGTCGAAGGCTTTTCAGACTGCGATGAGATGACATTGATGATGACACGTTGAGCATTGGTTGGTTTTAAGACAAGTTAAATTAGCAGTCTTGAAATGATTCCAACTGTCTCCTGACTTCTCACTGTTGCCATATTCAGTGGATCCTGTCAGGAGCAGGTTGATGACTTAATAGTCTTTCTTGAGTGGATTTGAGCACTTTGGCTGTGTGTTTATATGCAGTTGTCATGCTTAAAATATTCATATGAAGGTTTGAAATATTTATTTGAAGGAGCCTTCTGCAGAGTTCAGCAGTAAGGCTCTCTGCGAGTTTCTCTAATCCTCTTTCTTTCTTTTTGCTGCTTTAAGCAGATATTTCTCTAAAAAAAAGAAAAGAAAGTGCCTTCGACTATATCAGTGACTTAAAAAATAACTTTCTGTGAGTGTCACACGCTTAGGAAGTTTATAGTGCATTTTCTCATTTTATTTTTCAGTCTCAGAACTGCAGTGTTCACGGTCCTCTTTTGTAAAACAATAATAATAATATGAGGTTGATATTCAATTTCAAGAGAGAATATTACAGTAACTCTGGAGATGTCTTTGAGTTAAGTGGAGGTGTCTGTGCCTTGTGCTGTTTCACAGTGCAAGCAGATAGAGAAGGATATCCTACAAATAATAAGAAATAAGCAGGGAGGGACCTAACAGTGATGCCCTTCTACAAATTGCCTTAGGCTACCAAGGCTGTTAGACATGGTATCGCTGAGAATATTTTCGTTTGAATTTTAATTGAGTATGTTTACGGTCATTTCCATTGCCGCCAACAGTATCTTACCTTTATTTTATTTTTTCAGTAGAATGTATTCTCTGTGTTCTTTTCAGTCCTCAGTTTTTTGTAAGATTTTTATTGTATATAATTTTTCCAGTATGTAATGCAGATCTGCTAGATATTTATATCCATGTGGATAGGTAAGAGCCCCAGGAACATATGTAAAGAGGGCTGTATATATAGCAGAATTTCCTGTTTTTCCTTAATCATGTGTCCTCATGCAGCAATCAATCAGCCATTCTCGACACTTCTCCAAAATGTTGGTGTGACAAAAGGCTATAGCTCCAAAGGAGGGTCAAAACCCTGTGAATCTTCGTCCTAAAGACAGAAAAATTAAGATGCAGAAATTACACAATTCAAATTAAATAACTGAGTACATTTAAAAGATTACAAGTTTTTCCCAAGGTCTTTAACTGTGTACTTTTGAAGAGTCCACCAAAACTGACTTTGAGGCCTTTTTCAATCTGAGTGTAGACAAAGGTTTGGCACAGAGACATGCTGGGTCACTTTGATGGATAACTTTTTACAGAGACAAGATTCTGTTGATTTTCTCAGAACTCTCAGCAGTTCTTAGTACTATTGACCACTATATCAGGTGTCATTGATACACCTACAACAATCAGCTCCTGATCTCTTGATCATCTAAATTAGGTGAGTCTGTGGAGGTGCTAACTTAGTGTTAGGACTCACTAACAGGTTGGGTAACAAACAGTGCACTGAAGACAAATCTCAGAAGATGGAAGCAAACACTGTCAGCCCCAGAAAACCCCATGATAGGTTTGCCTTAGGGTTGCCATAAGTCAGAAGCAATTTTATGGCACCCAACACAACATTACGAGCAGCTCACTCCTGTAATTTGGAATTGGGAGCCCAATTTGAGATGTTTGTGCTTGCTATTAAAACTTTTAATATCTATAAACCTGAATATATTGTGAAATACCTCCTCTTATACCAACTTACTATAGTATAGAGATGGGATGAATCCTGAATTTTCTGAATCCAAATCTGGATCCGAATCCCTGGAAGGTTCTGGGAACCCACAAATCTCAAATCTTTCGAATCCTTTTTTTAAAAAGGATTTAAAAAGCAAGGGAAAGAAGGATAATCTTGGGCAACACATACTCTCTCAGCCATAGCAAAAGCCTATGCAAAGGCAAACCTCCCTCTGAAGAAGTCTGGCCAGGACAGTTGTCATAGTTTTGCCTCAGGAGCTCCTCAGATTAAAAATGACATGAAGGCCCTTTCTACACAGGCACAAAAATGTGGATTAATTCCACATTTTCCTGCCTGTGTAAACAGGGCCACATACTACAGTACAGAGATAATCCAGGTCAAAACTGGATTTTCTTTGCATAGCTCCTTATGGCATCCTGGGGTTTGTAGTTTGATGATGCATCAGCACACTTTGGCAGAGAAGGCTGTGACACTTTGTAAAGCTACAACCCCCGGAATTGTATATGAAATTGCCTTGCAAGGGAGCTACACAAAGAAATCTTTCAGCTGTCCTTGAAATCTCAATAAGACTGTACCTTCCAGCCTATCAGGCCTTTGGCGGACCCCAGGGGCAGCAATTTTTAAAAACATTTTTTCCTTTCTGCTACATGTGGTTTGTCATGTGGCTCATGAGAAACCTATTCTAGCTATAAGTTTACAACCAGGCACTGGTCTTGTGGAAGGAGGTACACTGGCCTACGTGTGGCACTCACTGGATGAGATTGTGTGACCTTGCCCTCTGCTCCCTGCCCCACTACTTCTGATAGACATCAGACCCACTGACCCCAGTATTTATACATGCCATTGATTTTCAACACAGAAAATAGTGCTGAACTTAAATATTAAATGTTCAATTTAAATATATTAGAATACAACCCCGGATGTAATTTCTGAAATTGTTAGCAAAGGCCATTATTACTCCAAGGGAAAAACTCACCTACTTGTCATCTCCCCTTGTGTGTCTGATTTCCCAGATTTTCAGGTGTCTGGGTCGCCTAGGTTTTCAGGCATCCCGGTCTCCAGCAAACTATTTGGCTGGTGGATTTGAAAGATTCGGTTTGCCTATTTTAGTGCAGACATTCAGATTCGCGAATCTTGAATCCTTGCTGAGGATTCGAGGATTTGGTTGGCCCATCTCTACTATAATATTAGTATTATTGGATGAAGCCCTTCTCTGAGTTCCACTTGGTCCAGATTGAGCAACTGAAAAGGACAAAGTGGGGCAGTTTTACCCATGCTCTTTGCAGCAAGCTGCATGGCATCACTTTTACTATGCACTGTACTGTACCAGTTCAAAATATTTTCCTATATATATTAAACTGCCTATCATTGTCTTCATTGGTTAACGTGTTTGTGTATATTGGCTTTCAAAGTGGCTTGTGTTGCTTTGGTTTTTATGGTGATTTTAATCCTTTATTGATATTTGGACTGTGTATGTATGCTGCCTTAGGATCCATACCAGGATAAAGGTGCACTTTAAGACCTAAATTCAGTTTATAGTCCTAACTAGAATAGCTCCATTGAATGACTCTCTAAGCAATCTTTTGATATTTCTGTTAAGTTCCATTTATTCAGTGGCTCTGCTCTGGTTGTGCCTAACATTTGGGTTAGACCTTGATGTTTTTGAATATAAATAAATGATAGACAAATCCTTAAAAATCTGTGATGGCACACCTATGTCTTCCCATGGTACATTAATGTGAATATTTATAAATAAAGCTTTATTGTATGAGCTGCATACTTCTTATTTTAGTGATCTTGGAAAGAACAGAATCCACCAGCCCATGTATCTTGTTAAATGATGAAAAATGTTAAAGGAGGGATCCTTAGGTGAATCTTATACATATTTCTTAATCATACTTACATTTTTTTTTTATCATACTTGTAAGTTAAGACGTTAACTCAAGGAAGGGCTTGGAAGGAATCATTCTTGTTCCATTTTGTTTCCCATTCTGCACCCACCAGCTCCTCCCTTATACCCTCAAATCATCTCCATATGGTCAGGGGCCTGTACTAAATAATGTAAGATGCAGAGAGATGCAAGGGGAAGAGATGAACAGGAAACTTACCTTCCATGAACTATCTTGTTAACTCATTTTAGCACCCAAGCCCAAATTTTTGGCAATTACCTGCATGCTAGAAATCCTCTGTGCCCTATCCCACATTGTTCAGGAGGAATTGCTCAGCCTTAGGATTCAAGCCTATGTAAGTACATGTTTAAATAATTCAGTGTCAGCACAGACATACGAAGAGACACCATGAAAACAACAGAAACCAATTCAGTCCAAAAAAAAATCTTTTTTAAAAGACACCTGATTACTATTCTTTTGGAGAGAATTCCATGGCTGTTACTGAAAGTGTTTTATTTCTAGCCCCCCTCTGAGCTTGTTTTTTTGCAGTCTTCCAGTGTCAGAAATGTATAGCCCCAAAATGAGACTCAAAGCACCATGCTGAAGGATGAGTGTTTCTTTTGAAGTAGCTCGGCAGCTAAATGCGGGCATCTCCCTTGAATTACACCAATCTTTGGCAAGTAATGGGGAAGATCCATGGGCCATGAGCTCTGCCAGTGGCTGGCTGGCTAACGTCCAGTGACTAACTGATGTGGGAATGCACCAAGAACAGCCTGCGTGTCTGGCTCCCTCCCCATCTGAGCCATGCCTTGATGGTGGTTTAGAAAATTGGAACACTGCAAATCCAACTTATACTGCAAAATCATTTCCACCAGCAAAGAATGGTAGTTCAAGAAGCTCAGTGTTGCTGCCACCACATGAGTCCAGCTAGTAGGGAATAGGGTTGATTTGCTGGCAGCAATATGGGCAAAGTTTGGCTGTTTCTGTGCTACAGTGTTATTCCACTTTCAACATCCTGTGGAATTCTTGAGTTTGTAGTTTACTGAGGTTACAGAGCTCTGGGTCACTTTGATGGACAACTTTTTACAGAGACAAGATTCTGTTGATTTTCTCAGAACTCTCAGCAGTTCTTAGTACTATTGACCGCTATATCAGGTGTCATCAATGCACCTACAGCAGAATTCAAAATGCCCCTCCCTAAACTGCAAACCCCAGGATTCCATAGGATGTTGAAAGTGGAAGAATAGCACTATAACAGTGTAGTGCAGAAATGGCCTTCTTGGCCCTTCTTGTTGCTGGCCCCCGGTCTGAAACACACAGGCATCACTTTCTTAATAATGTCAGACCAGCCTCCTACATTTAGGTATCAGAAATGAGAGAATACAGAAGAAAATATAAATTAAGTGAATATAAACGTAACATAACATTTTTAAAATTATGGCTATTGTGGTTGTTATATTTATTTATATCCCTCCCTTTCTGAAGGCTGGGACTCAAGGTAGCTTACAAAAGTTAAAATAGGTACAGCTTAAAAAAATTACACTGTATGAAAGTTAGAAGTATAATTAAACTATAAAGTTAAAAGCACTTAAAATCAAACCAAAGAAGAATCATAAATGTAATCAACACAGTATATGAACAGCCCCTTTTCTCTGCGCCACTAGCCCTCAAAGGCCAGCTGCCTATATCTGCCTATGGAATGATAACAAGGAAGGTGCCAGTCAAGCCTCTCCAGGAAGAGAGTTAAAAAACCAGGGAGCAGCCCCAAGAAAGCCCTCTCATGTGGGGAGGTAGACAGTGAGAAGGTCCTCCCCAAGAAATGGGCAGGATCATATAGGGATGTACAGTCTTTCAGATAACCTGAACTTCAGCTGTATAGGGCTTTGTAGAACATAACGAGCACTTGGCCATGGAAACCTACTAGACAATCTTAGGCAAGTCACACTCTCTCAGCCTCAGAGGAAGTGGAAGGGACTTTCTTTCCCCTGTAACTGTAAGAGAAATTAGAAGACCAGGCCTGGTAAATCAAGGATCCAACTTCTTTAGGGAAGGAAATGCATTTCTGTCTCCCACCCTGACAGACCAAAATCTGAGGAGAATGGAGGCCCTGAACCACAAGCTCTTACATTTTAATGTAGTTTTCCAAGTCTGGAAGATCACCACTGCAAAGCTCACATGTTGGGAAAATTCCATGAAGCTAATAAATGCAATAGAAGTCAAAACTTCTAGATGTCACTTTGTCTTGTAACCTCTTCCAAGGTAAACAATCATTCCCTAGTCCTTGCTACGTAACCATTCTTCAGTCTTGGCTATGTAATATTCACAGTGTTGGCTTGTTCTTTTGGAAGAATTTCCCTAGTACTCATATATGCAAATAACAGAGATACAAGAGGGTCAGCACATGCAAAAGCCATCATGCATTGGTCAAAAAGGGTGAGTTTGAACAAGAGTTCATGGTTCTAAGGGAAAGCTGTAATTTTGAACAATTCTGATAAATTCATTTTGATTTTGCAATGATGTGTTATGTAAAGTTATATTTATTATTCACCATTCTGTCAGGTTTTCCTAAACTCAGAATATAAATTCCAGGGTTTCCCTGCTTAAAACAGGAGATTTGTGTGTGTTTTGTGTGTTTTTGCTCTTTTGTTGCCTGCCATATCCTTTTGACCAATTCAGATGTCGCTCACCCACATGCGTCCTGGTGAATGTTGGAGAGCATTGCTTTAGCTACATGTTGCTGTTGTTGTTGTTGTTTTTGGTGACACTGGGGAGAAAAATTAGTTTTGGCAAATTTATTTTGTTTGTTTTTAACACATTTCTATCCTGTTTTTTATTCCAAAGCAGCTTATAATATTAAAACCCCAAAAATACAATATCAACATATACATATTAAAACTCATCAAATGCAATAAAGGCAACTTTTTAGAAACCTTCAGACAGCAATAAAATACTAAACATTTCATTAGTATCAATAAAATCACCTGGAATATTCAACTGTGTATTACTTTTGAACAAAGAGCTACATAATCACTAGTAGTAACTGACGATTGGTCAAGAAAATGCCTGGGAAACAAATATGGCGGGCATCCTGTTTTAGACATAACACCTTCATAAATGGCCTTAAAGTGTGCCCATCTAGAAAGCAGCTGGGAAGTGCCAGAGTACAGGAGGAGTGCCCAAAGTGCATCAGAAGTGGCCAGTGCACATCAGAGCACTGTCACTTGTGCCCAGATGCATCTCTTCACAATTCCCTGACAGGATTTCATTGCATTTCTGTAATGTAGTAAGAAATTCATAAAGTTATGAAATGCAGATAGTGGTATAAGATCTTGGCCAATACCCTCAGCTTTTCCTAGATATTCTAACTCAATGTTTCTTAATTTTTTTTAAATTTTTTTTTATCACAGACCACCTTTTAATATCTTTTGTTGCCGTGTACTACCAAGACTTAACTCAAAATTTAAAGCCCCAAAATGTATCAAATATTTATTTAAAGTTGCTCGTCAAGGGTCTTCAATCTGGTGCAGTTACAAAGGTAGACACCTTTGTAACTGCACCTCTGGCTCTACACATGGTAGCAAGAAATGTCACATACTTTCTCGCAGCCACTCAGCATCATTCACTTGCATGTTCTCATTAGTAGCAAGTGCTGAGCACATGTTTTGCTATCAAACAATTAGTTTCATAACTGTTGAATGGTTTGAGATGTTGTAAGGAATCATTGTACAAATGATGTCTATCACTGCCAAAAGATTGCTGCTCTTTGAGATCAAAGTATGACTATCCATCTGTCTGATTCTTCTTTTCTTTTCTTTTCTTTTCTTTTCTTTACTGTAAAAACTTGCAATGTTTCTTCAAGTTTATGCAGATCCCCTGTGAGGACATTGTGCCCCCCCAGGGGTTCACAGACCACAGGTAAAGAATTGCTGTTCTAGATATTCTTATTAAGTGGCTATCAGTGGTAAGAGGAAAAAAATATTCTTCCATCTAGTTGCTAGCTCATAAAAGATTTTGGATAACACACAAATACTAAAAGGCTATCCTAGTGAAGCTGTGAGAATTTGAAAGGTATGATGGGAGTGAGTAGATTTTAAAAAAAGAAAGAAAATAAAATAAAAACCCTTGGGTGTTCAAAGAAATACTGCATAACACAAAATGCCACAATGTAAAGTATCTCTAACAAATATTACATAAAGAAAGGAAAATACCTCACTGTGAACATCTAACAAGCTTCTTGAGCCAAAGGCAATTAACCCTGAAGTGGGACTTGTAGGTCAGGAAACTGAAACAGGAGAAATAACAATGTCAAGAATGCCAAATAATCACCCCCATTAGAAGTGGAAGGGAATGTTAGATTCCAAACAGCAAGTGGCTGGGAAAATGCCAAGGTAACAATGATAACATTCATAGTTGGGTCAAATGTCATTACCAACCTTTGGTTAGTTCTACAACAGAAAGAAAAAGAATCACAACAAACAAACAGTGCTCTCTCTGTTTTGTGAGTGCATCTGGGATTCTCTGGTCTTGGCTACACAGAACTTTAGTGTGCAGTTTTAAACAGTAAAACAGGGCCTGGATTGAACAATAGATATTCTAGAGTGAATGCTGATTTGTGTAAGCAGGAAGAAATGGTATTGCGAGCCAATGAGGTATAATTATATATGGGCTTGAATTGATGGAATTTACATCATTGTTGCATTACGAATTTCCCATTGATTCCATGGGTCTACCTAATAATGAGAGTTAGTCCACAGACTGATAACCAAAAAAATCTAAATCACATGTTGTAAGGTGATTTTCACATGAGTATCTGGGTCAGGGCTAATTTCTATGATATTAGAACAAAAGGTCTCTCGCTCTCTCTGTCTCTCCCTCTCTCTCTGTCTCTCTCTCTCTCGTTCTCTTTCTCTGGTCGGATACCCTATTGCTTTGAATATTGAAATCATATGTAAAAATTGCCAGTGGCTGCACCATCAGATCCCACAAAGCTGATCTGCTGACATGAGAACCTGCTCCTAAGATCCACTCACATCAAATTATTGTAATGTGCAAACATTAGTATTAGTAGGCAGAGATCGGTTCTGGGTCCATGTATGTTCCCCAAGGCTATTTTTACAGCCCGCAACTTATATCCTACTTTTTTCCTACCCAAATAAATAAATGGATGGATGGATGGATGGATGGATGGATGGATGGATGGATGGATGAATTGGTTGGGATGCAAGCCCTCAGTAGCAGTCATTCACATTTTAAGTAAGTTGCAGTGTGCCAGTTTTTGTTGGGAGTTAGAGTTTCCCAGAGTGTTAGCCCTTTTTGGGAAATTCTGTGGAAGCTAAAACTGTTAGGAACCAGCTTTCCTTTAGCAGAGTAGCAGAAAAAGCATGCTGAAATTTCTTTGCGGCTTCCATGAACCGAAACTGGCTGAGAAAACAAAACAAGGCAAACAGTTTCACATTACAAACTTAGAAAAGTTTACTAATGGCTTTTACATTTACATATGCATTGGGGGACTTACATCTTAACTAGCTAACGAATAGATCAGGTAAGGTAGTAGCTTTCTTCTTAACTCACCATCTTCTTGAAGGAGATGCAGGAACATGATCAGAGAGAAGGAAGAAAAAGCAACAATGGAGGAGAAGAGAAAAAGATCTGAGAAGTGGGTCTTTTATAAGACTGATGACCCTAGAAACTCTCCTGGGTCACATGATTTGGTCATCTGAACACCAAAGGTATTTATGATCATGCATTTAAATGACACAGGGGCAAATGGTGAGGCTTTAGATGTTAAGAGAAAAGGCTTTGGCATGCAAAAGGAAATCCTATGCTATCTAAACCCCATTTGCCCTAAAACAAGATGGGGAGGAGAGAGAATGCTGGAATTTTTTGAACAGTTTTTAAAACTGTTTCATTATAGACACTTTGGAAATGTTGGTTTTCCTGAACTCTTTGTGACACCTTAGCAATAACGCCTTATATAACTCTGAGTAGATAAAATGTCAGTGTCATTCCAGTGATCAGCTAGCACTCCTGTATTGAACTGATATTACTGATAGTAATACAATATGATAAGAAGGGGAAACTGCAAGTCATGATAAGGTCATCTTATGGTAGTGAAGAGAAATACCATTTCTTCCTCTTTTTTTGCACAGTAACCTTTTCAATAGTATTGCATGTTCCCCATTACTATTGATGTTGCATAAATAATTCTAATGAGCACCTTTACACAGGGTGTAGAATAAGATGTTAAGGACCAGTAGAGTTTCTTGAAATATTCTAATAGTTTCTTCTTACATTGCTGAAGTTGGCAAGGCAGGGTAAGTTTATTGTCTTTCCTTTAAGACCTTCCCTCTTTCTAGTAGCAGCATCATTAAGTCTATTGTGTACAAAAGGCATGATGCAGAGCAAGCCCCCTTTACTAAAACCCCAATGAGCACATTCATCACCTTCCATCAAAGCAGATCTAATGCACTTAATCACCACTTTGTTCTTCTTAATTTATATAGCAAGTTGTATGAAAATTGATATAACAGCAGTGACAACTATTGTTGTTGTAGTTGTTCTACCTTTTCCCAGTCCACGACCCAAGGCAGCTTACAAAGATTAACGCAGTTTTAAAATTCATATCATGCAAAAATTAAAAATTAAAAACAAATAAAAATTAAAAAGTTAAAAATTAATTTAGAAAAATTAAATGGAATTAAAAGCAGTTAAAAGTGTGACCACTGAAAAGAAAACAAAGAAACAGTGCAGTAAATTCTGAAAGGCTGTACCCCCAAAGCAATCAAATCATCAAAAGCCTGCTGACACAAAGAGGTTTTCACTTGCCAATGGCGGAATAGAACAGAGGGTGCCAGTCCAGTCTCTTTAGGGAGCGAATTCCCAGAGCCTGGGATCAGCCACTGAGAAGGCCCTCTCCCATATTCCCATTAGATGTCCCTGTGAATATACAAATAATTGGGTACTGCTTTCAAATTCACTTTACCTTTAATGTCCATGTGCCATCTGTCCTGCAGGTGCAATTTGTATGTGCAGCTTGCAACAGCATGCCTGGAACTGCTTGAATATATAGAGGAAAATAAATTTTGGCTGCTTTCAGATCTTTCCCGTATCTGCCTTCCCACAGCACCTCAGTCCATGTCTGCCCTCTTGCAGCATCTCATTCCTTCATTTGACAGCATCTTACTTCTTCTGATTTCTTTAATTTCTTTTCCTCTTTTTTCTTTTTTCTATTTAAACAGTGTCTAAATTTCCAAATTTCCACATTGCCTTAGAACTCTGTCTCACCCAGAATAGAACTGTCTCCCCACTTCCAAGTTACCTGAACAACTCTAGGCATGTCTACTTCATGGTTTCAAAATCTCTACCAGAAATGGACATGTGGGAAACGGGGGAAATAATACAGTTTGATAGGACCGTCATACTTCATATACTCAGTCTATAACTCCATTTCTTCTAAGAGATTTAGTGCAAAAGTGGCAAATTATAGTGGTGCTATTGCTGTGGTTTTTCCCTTCATATCAAGATCACTTCACCATGCATGTACACAGTTATTATTGTTGTAATTTGCCATTAAGTCAACTTCAACTTATGCTGACCATATGAATGAATGAATGATCTCCAAGAGCCCAGAACATTAGCTTCCCTGTTCAAGTCTTGCAAGCTCAGGACCATATCTCCCTTGATTGAATCAACTCACCTGCAGTTCCCTCTCTTCCTATTACCTTCCGCTCTATCAAGCATTATCGTTTTTCTCCCAGTGAGTCATTTGTTTCATGATATGTCCAAACTACAACAACCTCAGACACTCCCTCTTTCTCCATAGTCCTCCGGTGCCTTGGTTGACTCAGCAAATATGTATTTCTTGTCTCTGTATCTGTGAAGGTCTTGCTCAGAGGAGACAATATAGCCGTAGCACCATTAAAGTTTACCACTTTTACAAAACTCTAGAGTTTTTTTGAAAAAAAAATGTAAAGAAGCAACAGTTGAGGAAGCAGAAGGACATGTGAGGGCTTTGTGATGATTGCAATGGGAAAACTGGCTGAAAATTCTAAATGCCCCTCCCTAAATTGCAAATCCAGGGTTCCATAGGATGGAACCATGGCAGGTAAAGTAGAATAGTACTACAATTGTGTACAATGAAGGGGCTGACGGTGCTAATATTTTAGACATTTTTTTTTAAGTCTTTCTGAAGGAGGATAGAGACTTTTTCCTGAAGACGTACTAATCAAGAGGAGGACATGAAAAGGGCTCAGAAGGCAGGCTGCAAAAGCATTGCTTGGAATTGCCTAGAGATCAAAAACAGCAAAGCGTGTCATGCATTTTCTCCTCAGTTTCCCCTTGTCTTTCTGTTAGCAACAATGGATCCATTTCTTCTTTGTGGGTTGCAGCACTTGCTACACTACAGAAAGATTCCCATGTTGTCTCACTCCCTCACACGCAATTCTCAAATGCAGCACAAAAAGTCAGATTGTGGTTAGAGCATGAAAAGTTAGCATCCACTGCCAATCCTTGCACACAGAAGACACACCCAGACAGAGTCTAAAAGGATCATAACAACATATGCAAGCTTGGAGTTGAAACTCAAAATCTACTGAAATGTACCAGCAAAAGAAACATTGCTGCATCCCAGTAAGAAGTGGACAAGTTACTGTAAGGGATGGGAACTACTACAAGACAAAGAGAGCCAGTGTGATGTATTGGTTTGAATGCTGGAACGATGACTGTAGAGACCGGGGTTTGAATCTCTGCTTGAAACAAACTGGCTGACTTGGGCAAATCATATTCTCTAGGCCTCAGAGGAAGGCAAAGGCAAACCACCTCAGAACAAATCTAGCCAAGAAAACCTCATCATAGGTTCACCTTATCATCATAAGTTGGAAACAACTTGAAGGCACACACGACCACCACCACCACCAACAACAACAGTCGAAATATTGTGGAGGTGTTTGCCGAAGTGCTTCTAAAGAAGATCAGAATGTCTTATTTGTTTCTAAAAGATGTTGGGAAATAACTACATCTTCGCTGTGAGATTATAGAGATAGGGTATGTTCTCATTCAAATAGTTCCTTTTATTTAGCCATTTGTGAGTTAAATACTGCTCTGAAGGCATGCTTGTAAAACCTATGGGAATAAAATCTTAAAACAGTTATAAGAAAGTATCACCTCCCTGTGCTGTCCTTTCAGTGGTCAGTTTTCTTTCTTCTTCTGTCAGACGATTTAGGTATGATTAAAAGTATCTATGCAGCTTTTAGGCATTGCTTTTGCCACTGAATGTATAAATAAGTTAGCACCTGCCATAGCATTATTTAACATGTATTTTTATTGTGGCTTTTTTGTGAGTTGGAAGAATACTAACAAATAACAGAATTCTCATTGTTATACTGTATGAATAGTTAGATGTGGCTGAGATTTTAACAATAGCTCTGCCTCTTCCATCACAGAACAGAGCTAATAATTATTTTGGGAGCATACTATGTACAATTAAACTGGAATGTTAAAAAAAAATACACTAAGGAAAGAATGTGACATGATGTGAAGTGCAACATAAAGTTGTTCAATGAAACATAATTGCACCAATTACATTTAAAATATTTATTTACTTGCCAAGAAAGAAACAAGATTTTAAAAGGCTGATTATCTAAAGTGACACCACAAAACAATTCTACTTGATCTTGCTGAAAAAGGAATTAGAATGAGTTAACGCCACGGGTAGTTAAAAAGAAGCTTCAAGTTTTAAATCGAAATACAAGCTAAATGAAACATGAAACTTTCATAGGCTTTGCTGCTATTCATATGTACAGCAGTGCTATTTAAGCACCACACAGAAACCTTGTCAGCTATGCCAGATTGCCTCCTCAAGGCTTACTTTGGATGCTAAAATGCAATAAAATTTCTGAAGCAAGAATTGTTTGCTATTTTAAATCCAAGAATAAGAATGGAAAAAAAATCTCCCCACCCAATGATATTTATACAAATGCACAAAATAGGAGTGACACCATAACTCAGTGCTAGAGTACATGCTTTGTGTGTGGAAAGTCTCAGTGGCAATCCCTAATGAATCTCAGTAACACTGGTAAAGACTCCTATCTGAAACCCTGGTGAGCTACTGGCAAAGAGTGTGAGGAAAGAACCAAGGTGGTCAGGGTGTTGGATTAGAACTTGGGAGATGCAGGTCACTAAGGCCATTTCCGCACTGGACTGTTATAGCACTATTATTCCACTTGCAACATCCTATGGTATCCTGGGGTTCGTCCCCTCCCTAAACTGCAAACCCCAGGATTCCATAGGATGTTGCAAGTGGAATAATAGTGCTATAACAGTCCAGTGCGGAATGGGTCTATGTCAGGAAACATACTAGGTGACCTTGAGTGAGAAGTGTAGCTATAGGGAGGAATAAGGGCATTGCCCTCAGATAAGAATTTTTCTCCCCCATTGAAATAGCCCTTCAGTCTCCAAATTTCTAGTGTTCCATAGAGTGAGACATTGAACATTCACATCTTGAACCTCTCCACAATCGGAATAGCTGTATCTATTGGATTTTGTTGGTACAGAAGGCTAAAAATTTAATTCAGTTCATTTTTCACAAGAAGTTACCCAAATATGCCAATATCTCCAAAAATTTAATGGAAAGAATGTAAGCTTTTTTATGCCTAGGAATATCCTTGTGGAACTGTGATGAGACAGGACATCATTCTGAGTGATGTAAAAGGGGAATATATTCTAGACATGCGGTAAAACAAAATGTTTTAGAGATGCTGGCAAAAGGAGATTTTGTCATATTTGATAAAATAGCATAATATGTTTTGATAGGTACAGTTTCCCTTCTTTGGTAGAGGAATTGTGTACTATTGTATCTTAAATGCAAATATTAGAAACAGGAACCTCTTTCAGAGAGCCAGATAAGATTGGTGCAAATGTACACAGAAGAGGACGCATGATTATTGTGAGAGAGATATTCCAAAGGGGGGTTTATTTTAGAGAAATCCAAGAAAGTGCACTAGAGAGGTGAAGTATGAACAAAGTGCAGATAAGGATTTTAGCCATTTGTGTTGTTTGTATTTTGTAAAAGGATACAAAATATAGCAATGCTTTGGATGTATATATTGGGATGGTAGTAGACAGGAGTAGAAGAGATGAAAAGCAAAAAAAGTGAATTCTAAGGTTGTGTTCCCAGAAGATACCACTGAGACTAACAGACAGTATGTGAAAATGAAGAGAGGCTTTCTTATCTTGATATATTAGAAAGTGCTATGAGATGCACTGGAAAAATAAACAACAAAAGATCAGGTGATGTTATAAAGACTGACAAATTTTCTAGGATATAATTAGCCTTTAAGGCATCACAAGACTCTTTGCTGTTTTTGCTGCAAGATCCTAACATAGCTGCCCTTTTGTAAACTGGAAGAATAGATACAGTACCGGATTGATAAAAACGGAAATTGGGATTTGGAGTCATGGCAAGAAAGTTGGCAGTTGTGTCAGGATATTCAGGTGTGAGACCCCTGGGAACTTAAACTATCCTTCCTGAGCCAGCATGCCTTTTTCAAGCGTCCTTGAATCACAATTGTTTTTATTGGCCCTTAGTCTTGTTCTACCATTTCAAGCAGTCTCTCCTCTCTGCAATGATAGTCCATACTCCCTTTCTTTCCCTAGGTAAACTTCTGTGTCATGGTAGCAGAGGCTGGTTGGGGTTACATATCAACACAATGAGGCCGTAGAATTGGCTGTAAAATGTCACTGCAGGTGAGGAATAGTATTTTTGAATGCTCTCCTGTGATAAAAGAGGGAAGGAGGGAGAAGTATGCCTGCTGCTATGCTAATTTTTTACTTGCAGACAGGTGTGTGCGCAGTGGCAGAGCTTGGAGTGGGGGGGCGGGAGGGGGAGGGACTACAGCACGAGGAGCGTGGCCACTGTGCATGAGGGCATGGCCAGGGCATGCAGGAGCATGGTTACGGGCCTGGACGCCCCAAAAACATTGCTGCCTGGGGCAAACCGCCCTGTGCGCCCCCTGTCCCTCCATGACTGTGTGTACGTGTGTGTGTTTTACATGTAAAAGCATTCAAAAACGTTACTTGCTTACCAACAATTTGTAGTGAGAACAATCAGTTCTCCCATATGAAAAATGTACCACATCATTCTGTGCACATATCAACTAGTCCTTTGTTTGTGCAACGAAGTGCGTCTGTCACCTCTTACTTTGCCCTTTCCTGTTTTGACCTTACTCTCTTTCCTTTCAAGATTTCCTTTACTCCATTGCCCTCCAACTTGTCCCACTACTTGCGCCACTCTGTCTTGGTGCTGCCTGGTGACCACTGTGTCAACAGGGCAAAGAATCTTCTCTGGGTTTTAGTCTGAACTATAAATGAGGGATCTAAGGTGCTAAATCTGTTTTTGAGATAATATTCAGCACCTTGGATAGCTTCTTTAATGTTTGGATTAAAACCCAGAGTGTCATTTGCCACCTGGATTATCCACTAACCTCACATTCAGTGACAGTATAAATCATTTGTTTCCCCTGAAGTAGACCTATGGGGCACGTGAAGGTGAAAGGGCGGCCTCTAGTGTATGACATAATGGAATTCATGAACACATCCAAACTGAGAGTATTGAGTGAGAAATTATAAAAGTAGTGCACAACTCTCTGAATTGTCCAGCTGGCATGGCCACTAGATATTTCTTCCCCAGTTCCAATGGCGAAAACCAGAAGAGATAATTTGGGGAGTCACAAAATAAAAAGGGCAGGGATGTCATGGTAGCTCAAGCTGAAGTAGGAGAATGATAAAATGAGTGGTGGGGATTCCGTAGTCCACATTTGCATACACTGAGATTCACCTTACAGGGAGTAGCAGGTGGATTAACAATTACTGGTGAAGAATCATCAATTCAAATTCCACAGGGATATTTAAAACCTCTTAAATGTAAAGCAGATGATAGAAATGCCTAAGGACAAATGACGGTTGTATCCTTAAATTCCGTAAATGTATTTCTCAGTCTAGAAAATGACAAACTGTATTTTGAAGAAAAAATGTTTACACTGGGTCTGAAGAAAATTCATCACGTCCAAAAATGACAGATAGTCTGAGCTATTGTTACAGTTACATTCCTATTTGTTTTATCAATGGGCTACGGATTTATTTTGGTAATTCCTATTAATGTTAGCATAAATCCCCTGCTCACTGTTGGGAGACTAAACCCTTTCATCTTTAGTATGTAAATTTTCATGCTTATAATTTTGAAAAATATCCAGACTTTCTCCCTTGATGACAGAGTGAAATGCTGTCTGGTGTTGTGGCCACACCTCCATGCGCTTTTGCTCTTTATTAATTATACAGTCCTAAAATGAAATGGTCACAGACAATTCACAGGAAAGTGCTGGAATTTTTACTCTCACTTATAAATTAAATGATGTAATTAAATCCCACTTTTTCATGGCTTTAGAAATCAGTTATCTTCAGTCTGAAATGATAGCAAATGTTTGGTACATCGAACTCAGAAGAACCCTTAATTTTTTTTTTGTAAATAATTTTTTTTATGGTGAGAAACCATAGTAATTATATATGATTCTTTATAAAACATAATTATTTAGAGTATAGTCCAGTTCTACGGAATACTAAAGACATGTGCTTTGACATAATTATATCCTATAAATGCCTTTCTTCTACATTATAGCATGATTTCATCTACACCATAATTTTCCCTCTCATGTAAATAGTTTCTTTTCGCTACATTCTCTTTTCATGCACAGTGTGAAGCTGGAGTAACACCATTAACTTCTTTGAAAGCACCCTTTATGTATAGTGTAAATTCTGCATAGTGTCAACTCGAGATGCAACAAAGGTATATATAAACTTTTTGTTTCAGCTCAGCTTTTGCGGCTCCAAAATCTTTTAGATATGTTTTGAACTGTAGTTCAAACATTTGCAGCAGGCCTGTCCCATCTTTCTTGACTTTGGAGAACACGCACCAAGAACAATACCGTCCCCCCAAACATTGCTGCTTAATGTTCTTATGAGACATCCCAGGACCAAGTTGAGGGAGCATTTATTATAGGACAGTCCATTTTCCTGCTGTCACAGTCTGGGGAAACCTTCCTTAGGTTTCTCCTCTGACAACCAAGACCTGAACTTGTATTCATATTATCTTGCACTTACTCTAAACAGAAAAACAACATGACTTCTCAGTCCAGTGTGAAAGAGGGGTACAGCACTCAAGATACAGCACACCCAATAGAATGAATGTGAAAATGGATTCAGCGCACTCACTAGGTGTGCATTGCCAGTGTGTATTTGCATGATAAATTACCAAAGGAATACACCTGAGGAATGTTAATACCTGGCAACATCATGACTGTGACATCGTTGTATGTCCAAAGGTCACTCTGGTCTGGACACACGCATTGACTATAACACACATACACACCTAAACAGTTGCGGCGGATGGCTTCCATGCTAATAGGACATTAGTTAGCTAACATCATTGTTACTTATTTGTGGGCTTTAGTTCAAACGTGAAAGGAATTGTTCAAGGAGCTGAGCTGTAGCCCTGCAAAGAGATTCAATATCTTAGATAGCTCCTTTACAATTTGGATTAAATCCCAGTGTGAAGTCATTGCCTCAATGACATGGGAAACACCAGCTACCTTTGGATGTTGTCGTAAGATCATTCTTGACTTGTTTAGGCACACATAGAAAAGATACACTTCTTGAAAGAATATTTAGGTCTCCACAAAGTGTCAGGCCCATATTAAGAAACCAGGAACAGCAAATAACCAGTAGAGTTAGCTATTTGGATTACCTCCTGAGAACTGCCAGCTAATAACACCTTCCTTGAAGAACAGGCAAGAAAACTTGGGGGTTCCCTGACAAAGTGCATTGAATGTTATCCATCTTCCCAAGCTTTCTACCCCAATAAATTAATTTGTCCTCTATAATCTGATCTGTGTTCATAACTGATACACTTCCGTAGTGTTATCTCAATAAAGCAACTTGAGTGGTTGTGGTATAAAGCAAAGCTAATTGGTGTCAGTGCAGAAAATTAAGAGAAATGGCAGAGAATAATAAGACTAGCACTTGGTTCAGTCACCAATCAAACTGGAGAGTGTAGTCAAAAAATCAGAAGAAGGCTAATTGCTGGAAGAACAACTCCAAAAGAACTAGGTAAGATCCTCACTTTTAAAGATACATCATTCCACCAAAGTCAGGATCATCCATCCCATGGTATTTCTGATTTCTGCATATGGATATGAAACCTGGACATAGAAGAAAACTGACAAGAAAAAAAACTGATTTGAAATGTGGTTCTGGAGGATAGTTCTGTGGATACCACAGATGGCCAAAATGACGTACAAATGGGTCTGGAGTCAAATCAAGCTTGAACTCTCACTAGAGGCCAAAATGACTAAACTGACACTCATTCTTTGGCCATAAAAGAAGAATTCCAATGTCATGAGTAGGGAAAAGCCTAAGTACAGAATCAAGTCATCCCAGAACAAAAGTTACAGTAATCTCTACTGTATAATGTTAATCCCCGTTCTGTGGCCATTTCCACACTACTCTGTTATACTGCTATTATTCCACTTTCAACATCCTATGGAATTCTGGGGTTTGTAGTTCACTGAGGCCAAAGAGCTCTCTGGCTGAGAATTCTAAATGCCCCTCCCTAAACTGCAAACCCCAGGATTCCACAGGGTGTTGGAAATGGAATAATAGCACTATAACAGTGTAGTCCAGAAATGGTCTCTGTGTGTGTGTGTGTCTGTGGGCCTTTCCGCACTACAGTATTACAATATCCTATGGAATCCTGGGGTTTGCAGTTTAGGGAGGGGCCTTTAGAATTCTCAGCCGGAGAGCAATTTGGCCTCAGTGAACTACAAACCCCAGAATTCCACAGGTTGTTGGAATAACAGCACTATAACAGTGTAGTGTGGAAAGGCCCTGTGTTTGTGTGTTGGAGTTCAGACACTTCTGGAGCAGGTCCCTGATCCTATATGTTTCTATTGAGCATTATCTGTGAGCATAAAATCTCAGTCTCAGACATAATTTCTCAAGTAAAGATTACTTAAACGTTTTGGAGGTTTGGTTGCTGTCTTCTTGCACCATGAGAACAATTCCTCTGTATTCCCTTTCCATCATTCTATTTGCAACCATACTACTCTGGAGTTATATTGCTTTCGTTGAAACCCTGCTGATCACTTTCAAATCTTCTCGAAGAGCACCTTCATTTGTAGATAAACTTTTAATGAGGACTTACTTGAAAATACCATATAGAATAAAAAAACTGTATGTCTTAGTAACCAACACAATGTGGTTTACACATAGTATTACTGGCTGACTATTCTCATGAAAAGTGTGTGTACTGTTGACACCTCACTGCTTGCTGCCAGAGGCAAGAGCACTATTGGAGCATGTTCATTTTGTAAATGCCATTTGTTAACAATGAATGATTTACTAATAGACATTAACTTAGCAACCATATATCATTTTCACAGTGAGGTCTGAAATGAAACACTTTAGTTCTAAGAAAAAAAAATCAAAAACAACAAATAAAGAAAATTAAAAAGACGTAATTAACATTTAGCAAAGATGATTTTTGAAGCAAATACATGAATGTTACATGCAGAATACTCAATATGTGGATTCAGTGGCTGAGAGCCAGTGTGGTGTAGTGATTTGAGTGTTGCACTACGACCCTGGAGATTCCCTGCTCAACCATGGAAACCCACTCGTTGACCTTGGGTGCATCACATACACTCTGCCCCAGAAAACCTGTGATGGATCCACCTTAGGGTCACCATAAGTCAGAAATGACTTGAAGACACACAACAACAACAACATAGCCTTGAAACAGGGAAAAATGAATCAGAAGGCTCACAGGAAGTATCTGGGTTCCTGATTCCTTTTGATTTTATTATGTTTCTGGATCATGTCATTTCTTTATCAATGCTCTGTCCTCATGTTTTCTCTGTAACAGTTTTGTAGCACTTTCACGATGAATGTTTTGATATAGTAAGAGCTAAAAGATAGAACAGCATGTATGATAAACTGTAGCTCTTGAGACTATAAAGCAGGATGGCAGCAACTTCTGGCTATCAAGGTAAATGCACCAGTCATGTGGCCTACTGTACACATAACAATCAAAGTGTTACAGCTGCTTCTTGCAAGGGTAAATCTTGGGACCTTCTGAAACCACTAGTGGACCACCATAAGTGGTTATATGTTTCACCAATAGCAATAGCAGTTACATTTCTGTACCACTTATCAGTGCTAAGCACTCCTTGAGTAGTTTACAATGTATTTAGCTAATTGCCTCCAACAAACTGGGTACTCATTTTACCAACCTATGGAAGCATGGAAGGCAGAGTCAACCTGGAGCCCTACAGGACTGAACTTATAGCATTGTAGCTGCAGTACCGGCATTTAACCATGGCATCCAAAACTTGTCTAGCCCTACTTCAGAGACTTCACTCAGTAATTTTGAAAGTGGACCCTATGCTTATTTGTGGGCCTTATACATTTTTTGGTCTGAGGTTCAGTTCCAAAGATATTGATTATCCTGAACTTATTGGGAGACTCCTGGTAGTTTGCAACATATTTAAAAATGATATGTTTTAAAAATACGATATAAATAATATATATAATATATTAAAGGTCTACGTATACTGGCATAGTGGTTTGGATGTTGGACTAGGACTCCAGGAGATCAGGGATTGAATCCCTGCTCAATCATGGAAGCCCACTTGGTCACTGTGGGCAACTATACTCTCTCAGCCTCAAAGGAGGGCAATGACAATCCTCAGCTGAATAAATCTTGCCAAGAAGACTCCATGGCAGGTTTGCCTTAGGGTCACCATCAGTCAGAAATGGTAAGAAGACACACAGTGACAAATTATTCCTTACTATTTTAAATTTTAAACGGTTCTAAAATGTACTAAATTAAATTAATCTGTACACTTCTTGAGTTTTTTTGATATGGGGTAAGATATAAATATTTTACTAAACAAAACAAATTTAAAAAAATTGGGCTAGATGGATGAATAGTCTGAGTCAGCGTCAAGCATTTTCCCATCTCACCTTCTGTGTGAAAAAAATATGGAAAATAGCAAATCTCTGCACAGATCTTCTCAAGAAAACCCTGGCTATTTCTGCACTAGACTGTTATAGCGCTATTCTTCCACTTTCAAAATCCTACGGGCCTACAGGAAGAACTACAACGTGAAAGGGCTCCTGGTGAAGCGTTCCCAAGAGTGACCCTTCTTTCCTTGGCCAGGCATTTGGCAAACAAGATCCTGATTAGCTATGTAGAACACAACACCAGCGAATATAACAAATATAACACAGCTCAGTCAATGAGATGCCCTGTACGTGAGTACATTAGTACCTATGAATGTGAGTAAACAAAATGCCTTTGGGACAGAAGAAGAAAGACGCTGATGAGGAATACTGATGACTTCATGGCAGGAAGACAGCAACATAAACATCCGTCTTCCAAGAACAATACACTCAAAGTACACGGGGAACCTTCAGAAAACAAGACATAGCTTCTATCCCTTGATTAGTACTGGCTGGATGCACTGGTATGTACTTTTCTGTAGCACTAGCAGATCTCACATAATGCTGGAGGTGGGTGGGGACGACCGACTAGTAGACTCCCCTCTCATATGTGCAGATCTGCTTGTATAAAAGGAGCCATGTGATCGAAGGACCGAAGGACATCATCATTTTTATTAAGCACAAATTTTCAGGATATTCTGAAATTTTTATACCTGGGGTGCAGGGTATGGATTGAAAAAAAGCATAATTATGGAAAAATAGCAAGAGTACAGAAGCAGACCACAGAGAAGAAATAGAATATAAGAATATCTCAATAGCAGTTGTTGGATTATTGAGAAATACAACATTCTCTTACCAGAATGACAGTTAAGAAGGACACAGAAAGAGAGAAAACTCTATTGCAGCAGAACCGTGGTGTGAAGAACCTTACGTTGCTCTGTAAATTAGCTGAGTCACCTGCATTTCATTATGAGCTCCCTCACAGCAGGAGCTAGAGAAATCAATTTGCTTTACTATACAGTTATCTAATGCTATGGAGCTGATATAACAAGCAACGCATACAAATAAAAATAATGCTTAATGCAATCAGCTTCGATTCAAAAATATGAGAGCAAATCCCCTTTTTCTTGTTCCTTGCTCTTTCTTTCTTTTGCAAGATGCCTCAGTAATTGTAACAATTTGCCCCATTTGTATTTTGAGAAAGATGAGTCCAAAATAATTGTGTTAAGTCATGCCTTAATGTTAAAACCCACAATGAGCACCCTTGTTCATTTCACTGATATTATGCAGAAGTAAAAATTTGCTGATGGTACATTGTACTTTTTCAGGCTTAGTATCTAAGTCAAAGTTAGCTCTTATAGCTTGGGTGCATATTCTAATGTAGCTGTGGCAAAACTGAAGTCCTGGGTACCAGTCCAAAGCAAACATCAGTTGGGTAATCAAAGAGTAATTAGGGCCTATCCAAGGACATCCACTACATTGGTAGATTTTTAAAGATTTTCTTTGAATGCCTGATGCTCATGCCACACAAGTTCTACACACCAACAGAAGCAGTTCGTTATTTAATAGGAAAAAGATATATTTGAGAAAAATAGACTTCAAGTCTCTTTGAACTTATGAAATTTTTCATATAACAACACTATTTCTCTGACAGATACCTAAAAATGGACATGATGAGGACATTAACCTTAATCCAACATTGTAGTGCTGCTGTGGCACCAACCCAACAAATTCTCTTCCTTTCCAGCTCCACTGATGCTCTCAGAGCTCTCTCCCAAAAACACCTAGTTCTGGCTGCTTCCCAGCCCTTCAAAGTAGGTTGCAGAAAATTTATTTATTTCTTTTATTTATATTCTACATTTCTCTCAGTTTAGTATCCAAGGCAGCATGCATCAAGTTAAAGACCAAATGCACGAAAAATCTATTTGATAAGAAAAGTTTTAAAAGTGTTAAATAAACAATGCTGTTAAAAGCACAAAATTACAACAGTTTAAAAACAGATTGAAACATAGTAAAAAGGATAAGAGAAAAAAAGAGAAAAAAAGAAAGCATATCACACTCCATTAAAAAAATCCTTCTGCCATAATAACTTAGGCTGAGTCTACACAGATTAAGTAATGTGTCTGTACCTCAATCTTAGTCCTGTTGGACTTCTGATGTGAAAATATTTCTTTTTGATGCTTGAGGACTTTAAGGCAAGTTTTACAAAACCTCCAGTTTATTCTGCTGTTTTGGAGAAGAACCAGCTTTTTAAAAAAGTGTGGTTTAACCTCCAAATTGGAATCATGGTGGGAGCTGGGGTGGGAGATGGGGGGAGGTTGAGCCAGATTTGTAGGTGGTCACCTAAGTCATCTGGTCATTTCCACCACAGAAGGGTAGCTCCCTTGTTTGTACTGGTATCCAGAAAAGGTGGTGCTGCCCCCTCTTTTGGATTTAATGTTTGTATCTGCACATTCACAGGTCGGCATTTCACCTCTCCCTTCTCTGCCAGCTGCAATTTACACAAGTGCAGGTGAGCAATCAGAACAAAAGGAAGACAAAGGCTATTTGATTAAGCGAATATGCAAATATAAACATGCATGATAGGAATCCCCCCCATAGCAGTGGCAGAGCTGGGAGGGGCGGGGCTACGGCGCAGGGGGCATGGCCACTGTCCGTGGAGGTATGGCTGCGGTGTGTGGGGTTATGGCTGTGGGGCATGGGGCATGGGGCATGGCTAGGGTTCACGAGGGTGTGGCTACAGGCCGAGATGCTCCAAAAACATTGCTGCCTGCGGCGAACTGCTCCCCCACCCCCCTGTCCCTCCACGACTGCCCCATAGCTGCTGTGGTCATGTGACCAGACACAAACTGATATGGTGAACAAGTACACAGAGTAAAAACCCCCCCTTGCACGGATGTGGCAATATAATGGGGGTCTAGTGTGGCTTTCCAAACTGATTTCAGTTTGGATTAAAACAGGTGTGTGTGGGAGTAAAGGGGTCAATCTGGGGCATGCTGGGATCAAACCAGTGGAGCTGGGATACAGCCCTCATGAAGGCCTGCTAAATAAAAAGATCTTTGTCTGCTAGTGGAAAGAGAGCAGATGGGGGCCAACTGTGCCTTCTGTTGGAGGGAATTCCACAAAAAATCCAAACTGGATGTAATCAAGACATGTGTCACCATAGCCAGATCTGATATCTTCAGGAGAAGATGCAGCTGGCTCACTCGTTTTAGCTGTCTAAATGCCAACTCCTGCCCGCTGCTGAAACCTGAGCGTCCAAGTTCAGATCTAAAGGGAGACTGAAGGTGAAAGCGGATGGAATGCAATGGCTCCTGTTGTTCTTTGTGGTCTCTGTGACTCACACAAGTGGATCATCTGTGTCTGCCCAGTGTGATGTCTGGAACCTTCTACAGCCTAGAGATAGGCATTTTGGTGGGAACCCCACCCCATCCCCTGAGGCTATAAAGCCACCTTCCTGCCTAAATTATTAGTTCCTTTTCTTCCACCACAGCAGCAGCGTTGTTGAGCCTTCAAACTAGTGATTTTTTCCCCTCATGGCTACTGTTTGCAGATTGTCTCTCAGATTTCGATTCTCTCTTGGTGTTTTGGCTTGCCTTTTCTCTCTCGGATTTGTTTTTCATGTTGCCTCGGACTGTATCATGGCTTTCTTCTCAGACTTCCCTTCTTTGAACGGTTCTTTCTTGGTTCTTCATAGTCATTGCAAAGGTGATTGTCAAAGAGCACATAAAGTTTATTTATTTTTACGAAAATGTACATCGCTCTGTAAAACTATATTCACAAAGTGTCACAAGATGAAAACAAGTTCAACAGTTCAGTAGATACAAGCGCTAACATTTCTACACAGACAGACACAAGTGGAATTCTTTAAAACATATCACCAATCAGAAACTGGGAAAGACCTTTTGAAACTACCTGATTGTCTCCTAAATACACGCAATTTAATAATAAAGATAATAGTAATTAACAGTAAACTTAAAAAATGCACATATAATGTTACTGTAACAGAAAAAAAATAATGTTAGAGTATCTTGAGTGTGGTTGAATTAGATAAGATAGAAATTTACTGAATAAATAAAATATTATGGATTTTTAAAAATAAATACCTAGAGAATGCAAGGATCAATAGCTATACCATGACTAAAATGGATTACTGTAAAGCTAAATCTGGATCTGTATAATTCAAAATACCTATAGAAAGTCATCTATAGATTTTAAGCTTTGAATAAGGGCTCATCCTGTACTAACATTTGTAGACCTCTTTGCTACAAGAAAAGATCAAACCTCATGCCTCAAGGCACAAACAATGTGCTGCAGGGGTAAAGAAAGTATTCCACATATATACGCATTGCACAATTGTCTGCATATGACAAATGTTTCTGTTTTTTCTTCACTGCATCAGGTGTTGGGCAGTGCTGGAGGCAGGATACTTAGCTTGACAAACGGCGGTTCTGATTTAGTATGACAAACATGATGCTCTTATGGAAAAACAAAACAAAACATGTGACCAGATCCTGAGTTCCCCGATTAGCACCTGCTTTTGCAGCTACTGTTGCCCAAGAGATTAAAACAGTTCTCCATTTATCTTAGGATTTTGCTAAAATCACTCTTGTGCAAACACTTTTTGAAACCAAACTGGATCAAATCTACTATACAAATCCAGGGGATATTAAGACACATATAGACTTAATTATGATTTCCACCCTCCCCCATGCACTGTCCTTGTATTGCTATATAAACAAGAAGCTATTTGATTAGATTTATTGTCTTTCTCTCAATTTCTCTGCATTTAAAGTGGGAGCAGAAACAAATGACTCCTTAGAATAGTTTCAGATTTGTAGCTTAAAAGATAATTTTGCTCAATATTTTTCTCTTGTAAGGAGTTCAGTCAACATTTGGTTCAGTGTGGGCAGAAGTCCACATTAATGTAAGACCTGGTTGTTGATGGCCACAAAAAGCACATCCCAGGACCTTCTGCAGTAGTACACCAGTACCTGAAACAGGGTTTGACCATCACCGCAAAGACCCTATGGCCGTTTCCATGCTACACTGTTATAGTGCTATTGTTCCACTTTCACTATCCTATGGAATCCTGGGATTTGCAGTTTAGGGAGGGGCATTTTAAATTCTCAGCCAGAGAGCTCTTTGTCCTCGGTAAACTACAAACCCCAGAATTCCGCAGGATGTTGAAAGTGGAATAACAGCACTATAATAATGTAGTGCGGAAATGGCCTATGTCTCAACTACTGGTTTTGCAGCAATGCTGCCAGCAAAAATAATGATTCAGCACAACAGTGACAGCTAATGCTGCATTGCAAATTATCTTCTCTGCACAGGCCACAAGTTTAACCAGATGGACCAGTACTACACCAGTTCTAATATATTCTGTTGCCTACCTTGAAAGTCCTCAATGTCTTCATAGCCAACTTTCCCTGTATCTGTCTACGTCTATGCCGAAAGATCATCAGAGAGAGAACAGAATACATAAGCAAGTAATGGACATTTAATTTCCCTTTCTCTGGCTATAATCCTGTTTTGAATCAGAGCGTTTTCAGTTTCTATTAACAAGTTACAAAACAATAGTAATTTTGAATTCTGTGAAAAGAGATATTTGGAAACAAACCATTCCAGTTCCTAGCAAAACATGTAGATGAAATTGAACAGCATTATCATTTAAACATATGTGGTACACCTTGAAAAGGGAATGATATTTTTAGATGTTAAAATACTTTTCTGACTTGTTTACACTTACTTTTGAGTTTCTCTTAACAGAAAATACTTAAGCACCAGTAGCCAAATCCCATATTCTGTATAGAATAGACCCATTAAAATGAATGGGACTTGTTAGTCACAACTAATAAAATGCTTTTGATTTCAGAAGGTCTAATTTAGGGAGAACTAATGTTGGATTTCACTCCAAGTATTTCTCAGTTTCATCCAAGCACATGTTCAAGTATTCAATGAGTCATACTCTCATTACAGTGTAATCATTTTAATTTGTTATTGATATTATTCTTGTCCATCTTTACTATTCATGAGGACATATAAGAATGACAGAATTGTTATTTTACTGTCAAATTTGTAGATGCCGTCATGAGGTGTGAAGTAAATAAAGATTACTAAAACAAAAGAACTTAAGTTATATGTGACATTGGTGACAAGTTATTGTCATTCTACTTCATCTGCTGAGGGTCTTTTTCACTTTAGGTATATAGACTGTAAAGACCAAGTGCAAACTGGTCCCTTAAAAGTATGGCTCAGCAAAAATGTTGTGGGTTTTTCACTGCAGGGGCACTGCCCATGGTGTCTGAGCTAGGGATTAAACAATCAAGATCACATAGAATTGCATGGTTTTCTCACCACCACCATGCTGTGGTATCATGCATTACTGGAAACAGCTGTATATAATCTTTGGGAGCACACAAGGTAGAATACCATGCAAAGGAAACTATGCTTGATTTTGATTGTAATTTTTCTCTCACTGGCCAAGAGTTCTATAAAAGATATTTGTGTTACTTGTTTACTTGTTTTTAATTATATTAATTTTATTATGTCTATCTACTATATAAAAGTCAAAGTTTGTGAGTGGGCTTGTCTGTTTGTCTGCATCAGCAGGCGAAGACCTCATACGATTGGCTGCGTGAGGCAAGAAGATGGCTGGCTGTGAAGACTCTGTGGAATTCTGGGGTTGGCAGTTCAGGGAGGGCCTTTAGAATTCTCAGCTAGAGAGCTCTGGATAGGCCAGTTGCTGTGGAGACAAGGCCTAGCAGCAATCCTCTCACGAACCCATCCTCTGTGTGTTAACAACTCTGAATACAGACTGGATTGGGGAATATAGAACAAGACAATTTGTGGAATTAGAGACACAGGGTCTCAAATCTGTGTATTTCAACGGCATGTAATTCCTAAAGTATTTCTAACAAATGTTACCTATGAGAAAATAAAATCCCAGGCTATGCTGGGTAAACACAATAGTATGCTATATTTGTAACCCACTATCCCTTGGAAAATTCAGAAAGATTTACTTCTGAGCAAATGCTGAACCAGTTTACTCTCTTGTTAAGTCTGTGATGTGCTTTGCTTCAAATGGCAATGACATTGGGTGCTTTAAGATAAATTTAATATAAGTAAAAACAGGCTGGCAGTGTTTTCCCATCCTTGATGGGGAATGAGGAGAACACTCACATTCTTTGTTATTGTGAGAGATAGAACAAGTTTAGGGTGTGTTGTATTGTATGACTTTGTATTTTCTCCTAAAGTCTCTGAATTTGATCTCCAGTGCTTGTGATTAAAAGACCATGGCTAATTTAGCTTGTACATATCCTCAGCTTTTAAGTCTGTCATGATACAAATCTAGTTTAATAATAATAAAAAAAAACTAGGTACACCACTTCTCAGACTTAGGCCCTTTTCACACCTTACCTTCGTTGCGGCAGTGGGGAGCGGCGCTCGCGCGAGCAGCCGCTTGCACAAGCCGCTCATGACAGCCCTTCTGCCTCCCACATCGGCTTCCTGGTAGCGTGACCATTGCGCTAGCACCCCGCCCCTTCCTTCCGCAGCACAGTCTGGGAGCTGTAGGCTGTGCTGGGGGAAGGAAGTGCGACTGGCCCAGCTCGCTGAAGCACTGCATGCAGGTAAATGCGCGAGGGCGCCACGAGCATTGTGTGAGCACGCAGTATTTTCGGCTTACAGCCGAAAATAAAAAAATGTGTGCGCGCCCCGCTTTGGCCTCGTGAGCGTCGCGCGAGTGGGAATGCGTCGTATGGAGCAACGCTCTCATTCACACGATGCTCAAGGGGCGCTCGCGCAAAAAAAAATGAATGCGAAAAGGGCCACAGTATTTGCAAGGACTTGGGCACACAGTTGATCTTGAACTGTTTACTTGCAGAATTTGGAAAGGTATTTTTGAAAAATAACTTCACCGGCCACTGGTTATGCTGACTGGGAGATTCTTGATGTTGTAATCCAAAAAGTAACTTTTCCAAGTTCTGAAATAGCGATATCAAGTCAGGGTTTACCCTTTGCACCGCTGCTCTGCTTTAGACAACAGAATCAATTACTACCAGGTCAACCAGCTATATCAGTCTAGAAAGTCTTGTTACACCAGTGTAGGGTATGTAATAACTCTGTAAGTCCTACCAAAACTCACGGAAGGGGCTTGTTCACTATTCTCAACTATTACAATCCCTAGCTTTCCTAGCTGCAGAATGATTTCATTCAACTTTCCTTCTGCTTTGGTCTTGTCCCACCCTAGTTTCACAGGAGCTGGGACTGACAGCATATCAGTTTCTGAATTTATCAAAATATTCTCTTAGCGCTGGCCAGAGCTGAAACTGAAACTAACATTGTATGTATGTGCAGTCACTTACTGGGGGAAAAAATAACTCTACAGAATATGTTTGTGGCACATTTCAGCTTTTGTAAAGTGAGTCGAATTGAGAACAAAGAATTGGTAATAATCATACACAAGAGATTTCCCAGAACAGCAATGCTACAGACATTGACTACCACTCACTTAAAAATGATACAATACCTACCACAGATAATGGGTGTTTGCTTTTTAAAGGAACAGCATGACAGCACTTGGGGCTTCTCTCTAGCTTACTGACAAATAGGTCAGACCAGAGAAAGATGCTCTTCTGTTCTGTCCAAACACAAAGGTTGGATATATTGCTTCTCTATTTCTAAGTGCGTAATCAAGTTCTAAAGGTGATCTTGTTGAGCGTAAGGATTTCCAACTAGTGTAGGTCTAACATAGGAATATAGACAGATATCATAGGATTTTACTTAACCTCACAACAATCTCTTTAATTTTATGCATCCTTCTTTATTCTCTCATAATCCAAGAGGTACAACATCATCTTGTTTTTGCAAGCATTTTAGAGCATTATTTTTCTCTGCAGAGTTGAATTCGTAAGAAAAAAAGCAGTGAAGAAAGAGGCAGAACAGTGCAATTGGTGCAGGTCTGTGGTGTAGCTAATACAGAAGAATTACCAGATTTCTGTGAGACATGTTTCGCAGGCCCTTCAAATCATTTTTGTGCATGTAGCTAAGGACACCAGATAGTGTTACTTGATCAGAGTTTATGCTTTTTTCCCTCTTCCCATGCAAAATAATAACAATCTAGGCTGTCAACTTTAAAATATCCTTTCTCCTCTGATTAAGTTATACTGATCCTTTGGGATTCATGAAGACAGAATATTCACAGTTGTTGGAAAGGTGATTTTTTTTTCCAGTGAGGATGAACACAAATTGTAATATATATATTTGTATTATGTGTGTATGCCTTCACTAGGTCATTTGGAGCAGGGTGGAGGCATCTCTATGAGACAGTAAAATGTGCTTGTGACACACCATGCTAATATTCCAAAACAAAGTTGTCTCAGGGGGCTCTTCCAACCTGCAAACCTACTCCTTTAGAGGGAATGTGGTTCCTGTCTGGAGCAGAATGCATCTGCATCCCTCGCTCAAGAGTATCAGCATGCACATCCTATTTGAATTTAGTCTGAGTTTGCTAATTAACCCTCGTTACTTAATTCCATATGTCTACCATGTGATTAGGCTAAGACATAGTAAGTTGCCCAAACCCACCTATTTAATTTCATACCTATAGGTACAATATAAAATATTTTTAGTTGCATGTGCTTTTAAAGCCTGATATCTGAATGATCAAGGACATATGTTTGTCATGTTTATTTGATTTTTTGGAGAGGGGTACAGTCTAGCTGCCTGTTTATAATATATAATATGGGGCATCTCTATTACCAAGTCTGTTCATAAGGGATATTGGTGAGTGCATATCAAGACCTTTCCTATAGTTGCTTTCATTCTGTGAAATCTTTGGACACCCATTCCAGCCCACCATGTGTTATTTAGACAAAACTTCCAATGTAAAGAATTGAAATGGTTGCTATTTTTTTTCATGTCTAATGGTTTACAAATGTGGAAAGAAACCCAATAAGAATTGAGTTCATTGATATTCCATTTCTTTCTCAGTTGTCTTTTTTCTGCTCACTCGTCCCCCCAAAATGATGAACAATAAAAACAGATTGAATAATTCTGTTAAAACAGAAAACACTTTTGAATTTTTTTTTAAAAAAAGAAGTTGTTAAAACTGATGTCCATATGCAAATACCATGGGGTTGTCTGATTGCCAGAGGCTCAATGGATAAGGAGCCTGTCGGACTTCCCTTGGGAATGTGCTCCAGAGTCATGGTGCTGTCATAGAGAAAACCTGTCCAGTGTATTCCCCACTGATTGCAATGTACAAACAAAGCAAATTCTGATTCTTTTCTTACTGAAAGGACACCCTTCTTCCTACAGAGGTCTCCATCAAGTTTAAGAATTTTTTTTTCTATGAGAAGAAAAGAGACTGGACAGAAAACTTGGGGAGAAGTGCTTCCACACATTTCCCAGCAATTACAGGTGAAGTAACTCCATCACCCTAAACTCTGCCATTGGGATACTTGACAATCATTTGTCCTATGGGGCTGGCTGAACAGACTCTTTTGTCAAGTAACTTGGCAGAAGAGAGCAGGATTAAAAGATCAGCCACAGTTGTATATCTTAAGCATCAATTAAGCTATGACAAGAATGAAAAGCATTCTTTATTCTGCAGAATGTTACTGCTGTTATCGAAAAACGTTGGAATTGTAGTTATTTCGAAATACGTATATTAATGTGCTCTTCTTTGTCAATAGAAAGGAAATGCATGAATACTTTTCTACTATATTTGATTTTCAGTATTGTTTCAAGTCACATATAAATTGTATGGGGCTCAGAAGAAGCAGTATTGTTATTCTGTGCCTTGAAGTCATTTCTGACTTATGGTGACGCTAAGGCAGACCTATCACAGGGTTTTCTTGGCAAAATTAGTTCAAAGGGAGTTTGCCTTTACTTTCCTCTGAGGCTATGACTCACCAGTGAGTTTCCATGCCTGAGCAGGGATTCAAACCCTGATCTCTAAAGTCATAGCCCAAATTCAAACCACTACACCACACTGGATCTTAAGAAGCAGTATACAAAACTCTTAAATACCCCATTGTAATCAATGTAGTATCAAAAAGTTGTGGGTTTTTTTGTTCCATGTATTTGAAATGATTTATCATTGAGGGGTAAAAACTGCCACATCTGTATGCCACCTACAGTTCCCCCCCCCAAGTGTTTCTGTTCCTTAAACAACAACAAACAAGTAACTTCTTCTATTTTTAATAAATAAATAAAGCTGATAGAGAATATGATGACAGAGAAGTTCCACAGATTTAGGCTCATGGACCACAACGTAAAATGAAACAAACAAAAACAATTTATTCCTCAAAAGAGAATATTGTCTTTTTGTTTTTGATTTAACTAAAATTAAATGCCAAGAATTCTGGAGCAAGCTGTGATCAATAAAGAGTAATCAGTGTTTCCAGCCCCCTGCCAATTTTTTTTCTGTATTATAAAAGAAAGCAGAAGGCTTGGGATTCTAAAAAGTAGGCAAGAAACACTGACATTTCAGTCCTGATCGCTTTTAACAAATAAGGTGGAGAAGTCAGTTAGGAAGCGTATGCCTGGCTATTCTAGTGAAATTTAGCATTGTACATGTATTATCAGCAACATTCACAGCATTCTTGTCTGTCAATAAACATTGCTTTGACCGAGCAGGATGATAATTGCTCTCCCTGCATTTTCTTTGGCACCTACCAATCATTGCTAAACCTTCAGTAAAACACTTTTCTTCTCTTTTCTGTTTTCTGCATGAGTGTCAGCTGTTCCAAAAATACTGCAGGACTTTCACATCCTTTTTTATTCTTTTTGAGAAACATTCATGCCAAGCTGGATTGTGTCATTGTTTGGTATGCTTCTGCTTCCTGAAAAGTGTTTTCTCTAACATCTCCCTTTCTTTTTCAATGATAGTTTGAAACAAGTAGATCTTCCTTTGCTTTTCAGTAAAGACACAAATGTATCTGGATTTGAGGGATGCAGTAAATGGGATTCAGGCTGAAACCAGATTCAGTAAATCATCATCATCATCATCACCCCTTGCAGAGTAGTTCTGTAATCTCCCCCCTCCATGTAAAATTCACTTTTAATAGCTAATGGATCATGTTAGGTCAGTACTAGACATAGCTATTATGGCTATTATTTTCTCTTTTCATGGGAAAGTGCTCAGCAAAATGAGATTGTTACACTTCTTTTGTGTATGTATGTACGGGGGGGAGTTGTGCGCGTGTATGTGCGCGCGCATGTGTGTAAGAGAGAGAGAGAAGTCAGCAACACACAGTTAAAAGCCTCTTCATGTAAGGATGTTATTTCATAAAGACACCAGCACTGGATTATCCCCTTCACTTTAAACTTCTGCCAGCTTGTACAAAGAGATAAAACAAAATAGCCCTGGTCCCAGGGGTGGAGGAGTGCTGGCCATATCTGCCTGTGTCCACAGCTTTCATTTTGATTAGTCACATGTGAGGAAAATTCACTTAGGCTGAGAGGTAAATTTAATACCAGTTATGCCCATGCTGTTCATATCACAACCATTTTCACATGATGCCACTTAATTCCCTAAGAAGCATAAAGGTAAATCGTTGGCTGGCCAGCTAAGGTGTCATAATGCATTAGGACCAGGGCTCACTGCAGGGGATAATGGTTCTGATTGCTGTTGACTCATGTCTCCACCAACTGCCTCATGTAAAATAAGTGACATTTAAAAGGCATCAAAATGTGAGAAGTGGTAAAAAAAAAGAAAAGGAAGTACTAAACTTGCCACCTGAACACTAAGTCCCTTTTTCACCCTAAGTGGTATAAAATGATAACTCAACATGCCATTGGTGACCTGCACTAAGCTTTAACTTCCTGTCTTGTGTTTTTAGAGAAAATCTGTAAAATTGCTTCTGGGAACTGCTCCAACATGTTATCATTTATTTCCCTTTCTCCCTCCTCTTTGCTTCTCTACTTTTGCCCTTGGATATCAGACTATTCATCTTTTGAAAGGCTTAAGACAGAATCGAGTTAGGCAGTGGTATACAACAAGAGGCAGCCTGGTCTCTGAAGGCCCATTTAAGTCTATTTTTATAAAGAGAATCAAATTCCAGTTTACAGTAAGCATATGCTTCAGTTGACATCTGTTTCGAAGACTTGGATGCTTTGTTTGCATAACAGGCACCAATAAATGGCCTTGTTTTAAGTCTGCTCACTCAGTTGTATTTGGGTTGTTCAGCTGGGGATTTGAGTTGCAGCTGATCTCCTACCGCTCATAGCAGATAGCAAAGGGGGGGAGCAAAATCTGAGAAGCCCAGTCCTATTTATTAATGCAGATTTTAACATTCTCAATGAACTACTTAGCCCCTGTTAGATTATAACCAAAATTCTTATTTGACTAGGCAGAGGAACAGGGCATGCTTCAAAGTAACAGAAATGAAGATTAGATGAGTTATTTTATTTTGTTTTTGGTTAATTCCACCAGTGTCCTATTTAGTGATGCATAATTGAAACTGGGCAAATCATTTAACACATATGTGCAGAAGAATAATCTTGAATGGAACTTCATGAATAAACAATACAATACATATGCTTATCTGGCTGCTGGTGGTGCAGAAAACCTCAAATAATTCAGTTTTTTCCCCTCACTCTCCCCGTTCCCCCATGTAATAAAAATACCATGAAACCAAGATGGAAATATGGCAAAATATTACTTATGAGAAGAATTGGGTGATTTCCCCTTTCCACTAGAAACGGTCATGGAAACTGACATTGATTATGATAACTAAAACTAAATGTGAAAAATTTATTGTGAGAAATAACTATAAAGGTGCTATACTGTCACACACATTTCTTTGTCTGATGTACTGTTGTTGTAGGTTTTGTGTGTGCGTGCGCGCGTGTGTGTGTGTGTTTGTTTCTTCAGTTTCACCCTTTGATGGTCATTCACATGCAGTAGCTTCCTTGTCTTGTAGTGGGTTCTGTTTAGTGGTGGCTATGGTGCAACAGAAGGCAAGGCAATCAGTTCATCCCTGACCATCCCTACCTGCTTCTGTTCTCTATGCTTTTTCAGGGGGTCCTTGAACCTCCAAGAACAGCTTTGCAGGGGGGAATCTATTAAGTCATGTGCCCAAATTTACTTGACTAGAAGATCTTTTCACTTGGAAAGTCACTATTAGATAGAACAGAGTTCCTTCACTTAGGTTGGTAGCCCAAGTGCAACAATGATTCAGTGTTATTTTTCTCACTGATTTTAAGTACTAGTAGCGGTGATAATGCTAATACTAGCACTGGTAGTGCAGTAGTAGTGATGGTGGTACATTCATGGGACTGGGCTTGAAAATGGTGGTCATGTGATCAAGTTTTGTCTCTGCAATTTATATTTTCTTTCTGTGTCCTGAAATTATCAGTCATGTACAGTCATCCCTCCACATATGCTAGGGTTAGGGGCACAGGACCCCCTTGAAAGTGATAAAAAACATGAATAACTTTAGAGCATCCCAAACCATATTTAACACAGAAAAAAAGTATGATCACCATATTCAACCCACCATGGATTCCTTTGAGGCATCAGGGTTCTTTCATAAAGCAGAAGAGGTGGCTGGTGGGGCTTACTGCCACCTCCACTGCTGCCCCACACCATATTTAATAGGGACCTACAAGCCTTCTTCTCAGTTTCTTGGTCTCACGAAGCTTGCAATCGCTATTAAAAATGGCACAGGGCAGCAGCAGAGGTGACAGCAAATAATCTGTGAATAATCAAATCTGCGAAAGTGAAACCTGCAAATGTGGAGGGCTTGCTGTTTTTCCTTCTGTTGTCCAATGGTTTCGAACGCAGACAGGGAAACTGGACTAAACATTGCTGAACATGCAGGAGGAGCTGAACTTAATGCTGATGTTTTCAGTGGCAGAACTGTGTTTTCTGCAATGTGCAGTTTTTCCCTAATATCAGTTTATTTTAGTGCAGTGATTAAAGACATAATAGTGGGGGAAAATGTGCTAGGCCACTTATAAGATTTATCACCATCATCCCTAGAGAAAGATCTGCTTGGGCCATGCTACATATGTGACCCCACTAATTCTATGAGGGTGCATTTGGAATAGCAGAAATCAGCACTGGACTTGACACAGCTCTTCTGCTTGCAAAGTGTTAGCATAGTGAATCAACCCACTATGTCTGCCAGATCATCCACCATCATGCTCTTCGTTTGCTTCCTGAACCTCCTTTCCTTGCTCCCATTCACATTCATCTCCAAAGCAGTTACATAGAGCCCTTATACAACAGTATACAATAGTTTACTGAGTGTGTAGGATGTTTTTTTTTCAAGTGGATTTACTTATCAGCTTTTTCTAGTGGTAGCAACAACAGTAGTGGGAAATGTATCTCTCCCATTTACTCTTATCCAGTACTCCTACTTTCTTTTTCCCCTTTAATTTTTATATATGGTAAAAATTTCATTGAAGAGAGGTTTTAGATGACAGGGCTGTAATTTTAAACCCAATAGAAGAGGTGTAAGCAATTTGAGCTTAGCTGAAGCATAATCTTAGGTTGTCAAGAAGAAACTCATTCTCCCTATGCTAATCAATCAGTATATCAAGCGACCAATCATCTCTTCAGCTTAGCATATATCCTAAGGTTTGATATATCTATTAACTGCCCATCATGTATCTGGTCTCTGGATGATGAGATTCCTCTATCTTGGCATTTTGGAGGCAGAAAACTGAGCTATCACAGCCTCGGAGAAATACCAAAGGGGAGATTTCATTCCTATTCTGGAGAGCAGACAATCCAGGAATATAGAGCACAGTCTCAGAAAAGAACATGTAGCAAATTACCTTTTTCAATCTTGCATTTGGTACGTGCAAATTGTACATATCTTCTTTGTATTTTTTCCTCCTCTTGGAAACAACAGAAATTTCATTGTTTATTGTGATTGAATCTCCCACAGAAAACAACAGTGTAGCATGGGAAGGTTGGCTGTTAATTGCAAGAACTGTGAACCAAATAAAGTACCAGAATTAATACACATAATGATATTTCCCCCATGATTAGAAAGGGATCAATGCATTGACAGAGCAGAACTTTATGCCGGTGCCATAGAAAAATCTATTTAATCCTAACGAAAAGAGCTTGCTTTTCAGAAGACTGCACGAGTGCCTTTTCATTTTAAAACCAGAAATTCAGATCTCATTTAGAGAAAGAGAGCCAAAATTCTGCATGACCCTCTTTGCTAGATATTTGAGGTATATTAAGGTATCATAATATTTCAAGACCTTATGGGGATGAGATCAGTTTGAAATAAGGAGTCATTCACTTTGCTGTCACTAGAGTTCAGACTGTGTTTCTAAGAGACTGCAAATAATTCAAAGCTTGATTCTTACGAAATGCATTACACATAATCACCGTGGAAAAGAACACAGAAGGTTAAATTCTTGCATGCAATGTTATAAGTGTTTGTTAAAGTTAGTATAACTGCTGTTCAGCCAGTAGACTAGCAGTCTTAGTTTAACTTAATTTAGCTACCAGCTTTTATGAATAAAAGGTTAATTTAAAGTCTTGTATAATTTATCTTTGTTCACATCCATGTTATTCAGCAAATTGTTTTGCAATTCTGCTATTTCAAAAAATGATAATATGTAAAATTATTTCCAAAATGTAGCTGAGACTCACACTGCATGTTAGGTGGAATTCTCTCATTCTTTCTTTTGTATTTTTTAACCCAATGCAACTTGAGGAGGTTGAGAATCAGACAATACAGTCTTATGCATGTTTACTTTAAAGTGAGACCCTTTGTTTTTGATGTATCTTACTCACAGGTAGGTCTCATAGAATTTCAGCTGAGTGGAGGAAGGTTGAATAGATAGAGTTGAATGAGTGGAGAAAGGTTGAATAGATAGAACCCTTTCCCTCTGAAAACCAGTTGCTGGGAACACAAGCAGTCAGGTACTGTTACCATAATTTCTGTTTTGGGTCTTTCCATATCAGTCTGGTTGGGCACGATGGAAACAGATTGCTGCATTAGATAAGTCTTTGATCCAGCATGGCTCTTCCTATGGTCTTTTCAATGCTGAAGGTCATTGTTGGCATAGGACAGCATATATCACATTAGAGCAGAGCTTTCCAAACTGTGTGTCATGACACGTTAGTGTGTCAGCTGCAGTGCGTAGGTGTGTCACGCGAACGTAACACGTGGAGAGGCTGCTTCTCCTGCTGCTGTGGCGGACAAGGCCTGGATGGAGGGGCTGCCTCTCCCAGCGCCACCACTACTGCCCTAGGCCAAGGAAGACCCCAGCAAGGGCAGTGGCAGCGGGGGGCCAAGCTCAGGTGGAGGGGCAGCTTCCACTTACTACATTACTTACTGATTTACTGTGTCATGAAATGATGCATGTCTAAAAAGTGTGTCGCCAACATGGAAAGTTTGGAAAGCTCTACATTAGAAGATGAGCAAGTGAAATATCTCTAATATTATGGGTGATGTGATTAGGTCCTGTGATGACATTTCCGAAGCAGACACTCAGGCAGAGGTGGCATCTGTGCTTGTGGCAAGGTCTACACTGTACATTGGGCCAACAGACCAGTCTCTGTGCCAGAGGATAATCAGACATTTGGAATGGGAATACAGAAAGAGTAGTTGCAGAACACTTCAGTCTTCTTGGACATTCCATCTCAGACATCAGCACAACAGTCCTTGAACAAAAAAATTACAAAGGAAGATTGAAAAGAAAAACAGCAGAATTTGAATATATCCACAAACTCCAGTCCATCAACAACGAGTTGAACAAAGACAATGATTTTCTGACACATTAGACATGTTATAACACTAGTTAATACTCCAGCCTCATGACGGCTCTCCTGCCCATTTTATCACATCTCCTTTCTGGTGCCCAGACAGCATCATACTACATTTCAGTAACTCCTGCCACTATTCATATAGTTATCTACTCATTTGGCATTAAGCGATATCTTGCCTCCTGCTTTTGTCTCCCAATGACCATCATTAAAAGGGAACTTGTCAGTTCATCACCATACCCACAACTGTTGAATTTCTATTGCTATTCACACTTCACCCCATGCATCTGATGAAGTAGTCTTTCTCTCAGTCGGTCTCAAAGGTGCTACAAGATCCCTTTGCATTTTAACTTCAAGTATTTATGCTGCCTACAGATGGAAGAGAATTAAAATAGTAACATGTCATTGCAATAGCACCCATATAATTTTTTATCCAATGCATTTGTAAATTATTGTATGTGGGCAAAATTACTAGGCCCTTGAAGATTAGGCTTTCAGAACAACTTAGTAAGATTAGAAACAGGATAATGATAGCCCCTTTAGTGTTTTATGGCATTAAAAGATCTTGTAACTCAGCTGGGATTTTTTTTCTATTGAAAAAACAAGGATATATCCATACAACAGAGTGGACATTCGTAGGTTATTGTTGGAGAGCAAAGCTTTTGGGTATTTACTTAGAATTCTGTCACATCCATGGATCTTAATGAGAAACTTGATTGATCTGCATTCATAACATACTGTATAGATGCTATATTACTGTTATGATTTTGTATTTTGATCCACGTAGCAGTGCACATTGTTATGGTCGTATGTATTTATCATAAAATTCACACAATATATGTTTGTATTATACTCGTGTCATGATTGCGTTATTGGTTCCTTTCAAACACTCGTGTTTATTTTTGTACTGAAGGATTATCTTTCGCCCATACTGACATCCTGATACAAACTGTGCTTCAAAGCTGCCATTTGCACTTAGAGGGAAAATTTCATTGGCACCAATAGAAGCTTACTACCTGTACCAATAGCAGTACGGTAGAGAGAAATTTTCATTGTGGCATGGTGGGGGAAGGTCTTAATGATCCTACCTGTTTCCAGATCTTTATAATAATTTCAGATATTTTACCCTACTGAACATAATGACAGGCCCAGTTTTCATTAAGGGGCAGTCTGTAAGGTGTAAGTTGTGTGATTCAATTGGGTAAATATGAAAGAGAGAGTGATGCCGGATTTAGAAAGAGTCAGCTCAGGTTCCTTAGAAATGGAATACCTGGGATCAAATGCTCTTGTTTATTTCATTAAGTGTGGAAGAGTTGTGAGCATGCCTTGACTTCATGGGAAATAACCACTGAAGCACCTGTGCATGTACAAACACATGGTTCTAATATCAGAAGTGTCAAATTTTGTTTATCACATGTATATCTTTCTAAATTTTATCTTGTTGAAAACATAAATACATTAATTGTATGTCATCCCTAAATATTGTGAATTTTACATTGTCCTCAAAGATACAGATGCGCAATTGTGAAAGGAATGCTTGTTTTGCAAAACAATCCCTTTAGAGAAGAAAAATTGAAACATTGAGTGATATCATCACTTGTAAACTGTCAACTGCTATTGATTTGATATGTTTTCTCCTGCTGTGAACATGGCCCACTTTACTTGCCAGTATGAAAGGCACCAGATTGAGTCCTTTTGTGGATTGGCCCATTTTATCTTTCAAACAAGAAACACTGTGAGTAACAGCTATATAAGGACTGTTATAGTTTTGAGGCTATATTGAATGTTTTGACTTGAGGAAACTTGTGTTAGGAATTTTTAGATTTAACTCATCTCACATCAGATTCACTGGACTGTCACTTTGGCAGAGGTAAACTATAGTTGTTGCAAGTTACTTCATAGCTTTTTGTATTTATTATGTGACAAATAAACAGTACAGCTAATAAATAAGAGTAAATATTGGGAAAAAATGGACTTATGTTCAAATATTGGGGAGGAATGGACCTATGTTCATTTGAACCTGTGCCACTGCTTTTATATATTTCTGTTGTATAAGAAATGTTTCATCTTCCATAAACCTCGTATATCAGAGAGGAGTTCCACGGAGTTGCACTGTGTTGTAGAAACCAAACAGAAATAAATGTATGGTATAGGCAATCAGTGACATCATCATCTGCATAGTTGTGAACAGTTGTGTCCAAACTTCAGCCATTTGCCACATGCAGGTTTTTTTTCTTATGGACAAAGCAAAGTCTATTGATAGTTGCTATGGGTCACTTTTCATCACAGCAGCTGTACTGTAAATGCATCCCTAGGTTGGATTCATCTCAGGAATTAGATATTTCTTCCAATGGTGGGACACTGCATTTAATCAGAGTCAGGATGTACCCCACAATTCCTAAATAAATAAATAAAGTTTTATTTTCTTTTTCTTTTATTTTAGTCTATGTTTTGTTTTTCTGCCTTTTGGTGTTTCAGCTGAAGATGCTTGGTAAGACTGTTGAAATTTCTAGTTAGAGACACTCCTTTTAACATAGAGTCCTGCAACAATGGCCTTTTCCATACTACACTGTTATAGTGCTATTATTCCACTTTCAACATCCTGTGGAATTCTGGGGTTTGTAGTTTACTGAGGCCAAAGAGCTCTCTGGCTGAGAATTCTAAATGCCTCTCCCTAAACTGCAAACCCCAGGATTCCATAGGATGTTGAAAGTGGAATCATAGCGCTATAACAGTCTAGTGCGGAAAAGGCCTATAACAGGGTAATGCGTAAAGGCCCATTATCTCTGGAATTCTAACTGGTTTAGAAAATATGCAACTCAGACAATGCACATTAACAAAAAAACAAAAAAAAAAGCCTGGTGTATGCTAGGGTTAAAAGGAATTAGGCAACACAGGTTCTGTTTGAACGTATTAATAAAAATATTCTGAGGTCTGTTGTAAAAGGGGTTATTTTTACCTTATTATGGAACAGAGAGTCAGGAATAATGAGGAATAAGAGCCCATCCATAATAAATAACTTGCTGTGTAAGTCCCAGATTAAATCACTAACGTTTTCAGTTAAAATATCTCCAAAGCGGGGAAAACTCTTGTCTGAAATCCTGGAGAACTCCTCCTGGTAAGAAGGTGGACAATACTAAACTAGATCAACCAATGATCTGGCTAAATAAAAAAATAAAAAGTAGTTTTTATATTAATTTTCTCAACAGAACGCTGGAAATCTTAAAATGATCTGTAGCAACAATACTCAATGAAAAGACTTTTATTGTTGCAATTCATTGCCTATACTGCTGCAATTTCTTCAAAATATGCTGACAGCAACAAAAAGGAGAGGCCACATTAACGACCTTTGATTATTTGTTACCATCATCGTCTTCAGTTAAAAGTGGGAGAGTTGCATCTGGTCCCAGATTACATTGTTGTAAAGCTAAGGACAGCACTAGACGTCATTAGGTGAAGAGGGCTGTTAGGGAAACAACTTCTGTCTCATAGCACCAACCAAAAGTTAATCTAAAGAACGGATTCTGATGCCTGGCCTCCAAACATTCAGGACTTGTTGGGGGAGGCCATGTACATAAGTCACCAAGTTGAGTACAGCTGCTTTGCTCTGCTCCACTCCAAAAGAATACAGGGAATGGGTTTTATGGGTGCAGAACAGCTTAAACAACTCCCCCTTTCCTGCATGTGGCCTACATGCTAAACAGTCAGTTCTCATCTGTTATTCTATGTGGAAAGTCTTTTCTAGGAAGTCCATTGAGTGCGCGTTTGCATAATTATTGCTGATCCAGAATTACTAGCAGACCTAATGGAGCTGGAGAATGTGTTTGCGTCTTAGGACCTTTCCGCACTACACTGTTGTAGTGCTATTATTCCACTTCCAACATCCTATGGAATCCTGGGGTTTGCAGTTTAGGGAGGGACATTTAGAATTCTCAGCCAGGGAGCTCTTTGGCCTCAGTAAACTGCAAACCCCAGAATTCCACGGTATGTTGAAAGTGGAATAAGAGCACTTTAACAGTGTATTGCAGAAAGGCCCTTAGTGGCAAGAGAGCACCCAGCATGCTTCCACTTCACTCAAGGGCTTATCTCCCTTGGTGCATTGACCTACTGAGAAGCTGCATAGAGAAACCAACCTATACCTTGCAGGTGTAACTGGTGGGCAGAAAGATGGCTAGAAGCAAGCTGCTGTAACTTCACTGTAACAGACTCATGGTGGGAATTCTTTTTCTGAGCATGTATTGCCCTTACAAGATTGCAGTGACCAGAAAGAAATGTTTCACTTTTACATGCAAATGTGTGGTCATAATAATAAGAAAAAGAAGTCATACAAAATAAAGAGATGCCTAGGAGTATTGTTAATCATCTAACTGAACAAGAAAGCAAATGGATTTGAAAAATGTGATGTTTATACTGACAAAGGCTTAAATAATCAGTATCATGTATTCATAAAATATTGAAATGGCTGGAAGAAACCTTCATTAGTATACAGAACTTCCTGCATGGAATGTCAGCAAGCACATGCAAAATTTCATGGGTGTATGCTTCAATAGAAAAGCTATCATTTCAGCTATCATATGGAACAGTCCATCCTCACTTCGCAAAATGAGTGCTCATTTAAATCAGATATTATGGAAAAACCAATGGCTAATCCTAAATTCAGGTATACTACCACTCTAGCTAGGCAGATTGCTAGTTGATCATGCTAAGATGCTTCCTTATCCATTATTGGATCTGTAAAAAGGAGGATTAAGAATTATCTGACTTCTCCGTTAATGTGCAAATCATCTAAAAGCTCAGCTTAGAAAGGTCTTAGAATGCTGTATAGCACCAAAATAATAACATCTCAGAATTTTAATAGCTTAAATTTATAGCATAACAAGTGAAATCTGAGTTGAGAGACAATAGAAAAAGCCAAACACATATGTGAGTGTTTCATTGATAGCCTTTTGGTCTAGATTTTAGAATGATGTATTGTGTAGTTTTTCTTTAATTTTGCAGTTAAAAGTTGCCATTTGGGACAATTCATTTTTCTTTACTCCAACAAATTGACAAATGCATTTGGGAATCATGTGTCACATAATTACAGTAGTTAATTAGAACAAAAGAACCGGAGCAAAGTATGCAGCCTCCTGTTTTTTAGTATTTCATAGTGTAAATGCTTTTCCATCTGCTTCTGCGTATGTTGAATAAACAATATCAATAGGCTTAAAGACTCCTCCCCCCACCCCTGATATTTTAAAGAGAGGGAAAGGGAAAACGAAGGAGCAGGGAGGCTCTTAATGTTTCATGTTTGCATTTTTAGTCCTGTATTGGAGACTGCTACTGCAGTGTCTTTTATCATTTCCATCACTCAGATACCTACGCTTCCTTTTTCACAAATCTCGGGAAAGTATTTAAAAAGAAAAGAGAAATTGCTAGTATTTCAAAAACCTCTATTATAATGCATTTTTCAAATATGTCAGACACATCTTTGTTAAAATTAAACCAAGGATTGGTTTTGAGCGAATAGCCCTATATCCTTACAGATGCTGTGGATGGATGCATCTAAGCTGCTTATTATATTGATGGGTTTTGCTGCTCTGCAGCAAATGAAAACAGGCAGCTGCTTCCTCCATCAAAGCAAAAGGCAGCCTGAGTTTTTATTAAACGAGTGTTCATTTCTTCTATTGCCAAAATTCTTCCACAAAACAAAAGAGCAGTTTTAGTACATTATTGCTTAACTAGACATGAACAACTGACAGCAAGTGATAAGCCTGTCTGCTTTTCACAACTGGTAATCATTTTTTGGAATAGATGTTTTAATATAGTTGAATGTAAAATTTTGCAATTTACATCTACAATGGTACGTAAATTTATAGATCCAGCTTGTTGCTGAAGAGTGAAGGCTATAATCACAAAAGGCTTGTTCCAATGTTGTTTAATTTTTAATGATTATTTGAAAACTGGCTAAAGAAAACGAAATCAAAATTCATTCAGTTGACACAGAAAAAGGTGGTAAAGACAATCATACAAGCAGCCCATATGATTTGACAGTTCTGCCATCTAGTCTAGACTTCAGAGCATCTATACAGTTTAAAAAAAAAAACAACCAAAAACACACACACAAAAACTTGGAACTGTATTTCCATCACAGTTCCATGGAGCTTCTTAAGTTTGTCAGCAAAAGAAATTTGCAGATTGCAAACCATCATGTTTTCTTCCAAGTCATGAATAATAAGAAGAATGAAAGTACGTGCGTATGAGAGTGTGTGTGTAAGAGAGAGAACTGAAGCCATTTTGGTCAAGCTGAAAATCTCAGCCAACCCTTATATATATTTTTCAGTGATCTGAATATAATCAAATCAGTTTTTGATGAAGAAGTAGAAAGGGTCTTTTATAAAACATGAACTCAGACAAAGATCTGGACAGATACACTGTTCTCCATAGCTTCAGTTTCTCTACCATGTTTTGTGTTAGACGCTTATGGCTATTCCTGTGGGACATGAAGGTGGAAATTCGTTCTCTGACACTATTAAGTGCTGCTTTTCACCTGTGCTATAAATTATGGAAGAGAAGAACAGGGCATAAAGCCATCAGGTATACATATTCACAGTAATACCAGAAAGTTCTGCTGAAAGCATAAGGAATATCACCTAGCTTAAGAATTATCTTCAGATATGCCCACTTAAAAGATTGCCACAACAGGCTCTTTTCTGTGCCTGAGGTACAGTAGTTCAGAACATAGAACAGGGCTTTTTTGCTTCATAGCAGCAGAACACATTCCTAGGGAAGATCCGTCTGGCCCCATCATCGCTGGCTTTTTGATTAACTTCAAGCAGTTGATGGCTTTTATGATAGAGGTATTGTTAAGAACATAGTTCTGTGTAGGGAATTTTTATTGAAAGAATAGGTACATAGATTGGGAAGGTATATAGATGGACAGGCAGGCAGATAACACCAGATCCCAAACCTGGGTTTTTCATAGATGACACCAAGGTTTTAAACTGCTCATAGGGTCATCCTATAGGATATCTTCACACAGCTGAAACCTTGTCCCATTTCTTGTCCCTGTTCTATATAATGCACTTACCATTCATACCTAAAGCTACATTTGGAATACTGTGTAAGATTCTGGATTTTACCTGAAAAGAGTAATTGTACAGTTGGGAGAAGTTTGCAAATGGAAACTCAAAATGATCAAGAGGTTGTCTCCTATGAGGAAAGAAGTATAAGATTATGCATGGTCTGGAAGAAAGGGGTGGGGGAAATGGTTTTGTTCCCCTCTGTCGTAATACAAGAATCTAAGGCCACCGAAAGAGTGGGAGAGATAAAAGGATGTGCTTCTTCAAAAGTACATAATTAAACTTTGGAATTTGCTGCCACAAAATACAGTGATGGCCACCACAGTGACAACTTTAAAGGAGGATTAAACAAATTCATGGAGGATAAGCCTATCACTGCAGACTAGTTGTGATGGCTCCCCTCTGCCATGAATCCCATTGTGCAATCTCAAAACCCGCTGTGGTAGGCTGGGAACCCCACAAGAGCTGGTTTTCTGGCTGCAGGAAAAGCTACAGGTGGAAGAGTAAAGGAGGAGAAGAATTCAGTTATGACACTGCAATGTCAGGCAAAAGCAAACTGCTGCAGCCTCTTCTAATTCATGTGTTCTCCTTCATTAATAACTTCTACCATCTTGACCACACTCTGATGTTGCTTGACCACATGTGTCCTGGTTTTCCTCTGGGAAATGCTGAGGGTATGTGTTATGTCACTTCCTATGCTCTAGCTGCTTGGGTGTGAAAGCCAGTTTTGACATCTTGAAAATTGTTACTGAAAATCAGAGGGTTCTCAGAATCATGTCCCACAGATCATTTTGGTTTAGCAGAAAAGCCCCTATACACATGTGAAAGCATTTGGGGATTCTTGGCATTGTCACAGGAGACCTAATATCAAGTTTGTTAAACTGAAAATTAAAGTAATCAAGCATTCTTTAATATACTTTGTGCATAATATCGCTGTTGATATCAGCCATCAAAATATTTGGACTTCTTCTGACTGGACATTTATAGTATAGTTTCATCTTGTACAATGGAATGTTTAAGAAATACTTAGATATAGACTTGTGCATGGGGAATCAAATGCAAAAATAACTTTGAGCACATAGTATTCTTTGTTGAAAGGAAAAAACACTTCAGCACAGTCACTGGAAACCAAGTGGACTCCATGGGCCAGAGAGTGTAGGGCCAGTTTTGACTGGTCTGCCAACTACAGACTTCCCTAGACAATTATAACCTGGCCACAGTAATTCATGTGCTAGTAACCTCAGTTCGTTTACTGCAAGGCTTTCCAAATGGTATGCCGCAACACATTAGTGTGTTGCCTGAAGTGTGTAGTGTGTCGCCTAAAATCTTGGAAATGTATGTTATTATTTATAAATCATATATTTTTAAAAATATATGAGAGGTTTTCATTAGATATATTACATCTCCATACATTTTGTTATTACAATTTATATATGCGTCTGTATCTCTCATAAGGGGTTCGTTTAACCTCCAGTTTGCTAGTAAAACTGAATTCCTGTGTCGCGAAATGATGCATGTCTAAAAAGTGCGCCACCAACATGAAAAGTTTGGAAAGCTCTGGTTTACTGCAATGTAATCTATATGGAACTGCCCTTTCTAAATGACTTGGAGCCTGCAGCTAATGCAAAATATAGCAGCTACATTGCTAACGGAAACAGTTTATAGAACACCAGTTCTAACAGCATCACATCGACTGCCAATATATTTGAATTCAAGTTGCTGGGAATGACATTTAAAGCCCTAAATGGTTTAGGACTTGAATATCTGGAGGAGTACCTCTCCCTATGTATGCATGTCTGGAGATCTGCCAGAGGAGCCATCTTCTGTGTCCCAAGAATGTGGGAGAGGGTTTTCTCAGCTGTGGTGGACTGGCTATACAATGCCCTCCCATTGGAGTCCCAACTGTTGCCCATGTTGACTTCACTGTAGTGAGAAGTTGATACTTGTATTTTTATACATAAATGGCTTTCTATCTCTTTAATTTTCTAAATTATTCAATTGTCTAATACGTTCTTTTAGATATTATCTAACATTTTAAATTGTTCAGAATGATTTTATTGTAAACTATCCAGATGTTTTGATATGGAGCAGGACAAAAACACTTTAAATACAAAAGTAGTCCAGATAACAATGCTATCTTCTTATCAGAGACTATGCTCATGTTGATGGGAGGCAGAAAACCTGTGGTGCTCCAGATGTTGCTGGACTGCATTTTCCATTCTTTCTGATCATTGGCAGTACGAGGTAGGGGTAATGGGATTTGGAATCAAATAACACCTAAAAGGCCACAGGTCCCCCCCACACAAATACAGCACAAAACAAATCAAGCACCTTCTCTGTGTGTGTGTCTGTTTAATATGTATATACCATTAATTAATCAAACTGGCTTTGACAATTTTTTTTTTTTAAACGTAAATATTTTGCTGATTTCTCTTTCACTACATTCTTTAAGTATAACAATTGGATGGAATGATGATGATATACCCTCTGACATTTCACAGATGAAAACCAAGACACATACAGCCAAGCAGCGTGAGAGTATGGTTAAGATGGCAATAGTTATTAATGAGGAAAAACACACAATCTAGAGGAGGCTACAGCAGTTTGCTTTTGTTTGACTCTACTGGGAAGAGCAATATTTCCCTTCTCCTGTCCTCTGCCACTGCTGAGTAAACTGAGTACAAACTGTTTTTGAATTTTGAATTCAGTCTGCAACAATTGAAGTAAGCTGAGGATGAAGGGAAAGTTGGAGGAAGAGAGAGAAATTGGGACATTTTAAAAGTAGCTAAGAAATTGGGATGACAGAGGAGTTATTGGGAATGTCCCTGCCAAGTTGGGACAGCTGAAAGCTTTTTGATAATGATAAAAACAGTGATAATAATGGTGGTGATGATAATGATGTCATGTTTCTGGGGGACATGTTCATCATTTCTTTTTGTCTCTTTGATTGATAAGATACACTGCCTGATAGAATTGGCAGAGAAGAAAGAAGGGCAGGAAAATGCAAAGACTTTAGAGATATACCATAAATGAATTAATTAGCCCAGTGCACGTTCATGTCTTAGGACTGTTTCTGAGAACAAATGTTTACTCTAAACTGAATCATAAGACTTGAAAAATGGACTAATAAATTGCTGTTAGGTGGTAATCCAGTATATATTTCCTGGGGGAGAGTACCATTGAATTCAAGGGGGGTTTACTTCTAGGTAGATATTCTTAGAATTGTTCGGTCAGCACAAGCTCCATTTTGGGGCTCAAGTACCACAGTGTGTGCTGGTGTCTCAGTTCCAAGGTTTCTGGATGAGGCATTTTATCTACTTAGATTCATTTCATTCCAGCTTCAGGCCTAGTTATGAGACAGATATGGTTTTGATCATCTTGGTTGATGATCTACACCACGAACTGGATGGGAGAATGTGTCTGTGTTGGTTCTGCTAGACCTCTTGTGGTTTTTGATCCCATCAACCATGATATCTTCCAGCACAGCCTGAAAGGGATAGGTTTTATGCATTATTTTATAATGGTTGTGTTCTTCCTGAATGGGAGGACACAGAAGGAGGTGCTAGGGAACTCCTGTTCAGTTCTGTGGACTTTGGTATGATGAGTCCCTCAGAAATCAGTTTCATCCCCATCCTATATAACATGTATATGAAAGAAGATAGCTTTCTTTTATTCAGATGGAGAGGAGAAACATACTTTGCTGTGGTGGTGACACATGACCCCCAAATTCTGGACAATCTTTCCCAGTGGTTTCTGGACTGCTGTCTGTCATCTGTAATAGACTGGATGAAGGTGAACATATTGAATCCAGACAAGGCAGAAGTGGTCCTGGTCAGTTCAAACTTGCAGTAGAGGTTCACTGTATGCTGAGTAGTATTGCACTGTCTCTGGAAGAAGCAAGGATCCTCCTGGATGCAACCCTGAGCCTGGATGCCCAGTTTTCTGCCATGGCTAGGAATATATTTCCTCATTTAAAGACTAGTATGATGGCTGCACCTCTTCCTGGAAATATCTGATCTGGCTATGGTGACATACACCTTTGGATTATTGTTATGTGCTCTGGTTGTGTCTATCTTTGAAAAATGCTGAGAAACTGCATTTAGTTGAAAGAGCTGCAGCCAGATTATTAACCAGAACTGGTTACAGGGAGTGCATAATTACTTTGTTCCAACAGCTCCACTGGTTCTTAATCCATTTCCAAGCCCAATTCAATTCAGTACTCTTTATGACCTAAAGAGCCTTGTTGGTGGTTGCCCCAAACTCTGGAAGGCTAGAATAGTCCCCTCCATTCCCTGGCAAACACTTTTTTATTCGAAAAGGCTTTCCAGAATGGAATGTTTTTAAAAGGGGGATTTTAATAGGGTACTGCCATGCTTTCAACTGTACTTTTTTTAGAAATTGCTTTTAACTACTTTTAAGTGTGTGCTTTTAGTATTCTAAATTGTTCTTAGTGTTACTGACAGTTCAATTACAGTTGTGTTTGTTTTAATGTGTAAGCTGCCTTGAGTCTCAGTTTTGCGGGGAAAGGAAACGAGGGAAGATGGTGATTGATACAGGAAAGACTATATCTTTATATATGAGCCTGCTCAAACTCTGAGATTTTGGGGAGAATATCTTCTTCCACTACTCCCACAGGCATATTTTGTGGGAACATGAGAGAGGGCCTTCTAAGTGGCTGCTCCTAGACTTTAGAACTAGCTTTTAAGGAGGCTGAGATGGCTCTTTTTTGTTTTCTTTCCATTGTCAAGTTAAAATTTTTATTCTGCCAGACTTTGTGGGAACTTACTGCATGTGCGTGCAATAACGTGTTGTTCTATTGATGATCTTTTACCTTTTTATTAGTATTGCTTTAAATGGTTTTCATTCTGTTGATAGTTTAATCACATTTTTGATAATCTACCTCTCTCCTTCTTTCTTTATTATTTTTATTCGAATCCATTGTTCTTTATTAGAATCCATACTATCAGACTTCCTATTTCCCTTCTGTACAGGGCCTCTTGTGGTGACAGCCACCCAGGTATTTTCATTCCTAACTCTTTTGTATACTTCTCCCAAATTTTATATATAATTCTTCATATAATATGATTTTTAAAACTCACATTTGCCTTTATGGTCCCATGCCAAAGATAAGCATGCCAGCAAAATTTGAGTTTGTGGCCTTCTAATTTCAATAGTCTTTTGTTCTTTAATGTCATCCATTCTTTTAGCCACACTAAACAAGATGCTTCAAAGTACATTCTTAAATCTGGTACCTCTAAGCCACTACGTTCTTTTGCATCCACTAAAACTTTCCACATTAACTTGGGTATTCTCCCTAATCATATAAACTTGGAGATCTCTTTATGCCACATCTAAAGGGTAAATTAAAGAAAAAACTATTGGGATTGTAAGCTGCCTAAAATCCCAGTTTTTTGAGATATAATAAACATAAACCAATATAAGTGAATTAACAACTTCTGCTGTAGTGAACCATCAGGGACTTCCCTAGTGTGCTCATCACTTGTTTCCCCTTAGTCTGAGACAGTAAGTTGAATTACTCGGGGACAATAGAGCCATGCATTTTTCTCCATGTTTATTTCTTCTCCATGTTTGTTTGTTTGTTTGTTTCAGTTCTACCCAACATTCTGTTTCATCTTATTTTGACCTGTGAAAGGTGACAGGTACTATCTTCACCCAAAAGATTTTATGGTGTGGCTCTTTACAACATCTGTGCATGCTAATAATCGCACAATCACTTAATGGATGCATCTAACTGCAAAATGAGACATATGGAAGGAGGAGGAAGGGGAATTAGACCGGTGAAGTTGTACAGAGTGAAAAACTTGTGTGGTGTGGAGAAAGGTATGCATAGGAAATGTATTAATAAAAAAAAGAGACTTTATTGTAGATGTCTACCCAACATGATACATGATTTGAATCTACTTTTGCAGTTAACCTTAAATGTCACTGAAGAACTGGCAGGCCTTGAAAAAAAATAAAGTTGAAATACATGATGGCCCTCAATTAGGGATGTGCTTATTTAAATAATTTGTTCCTGTAGGAGGAGAATGAATAATTTAAACAATTTTCTTCCCGTTGTGGTACTGTCTGCAAAAACTGTGCCATTTTCAAATACGTTCTTGCAGGAGGGCGAAAATTCCCTTCCAGACACATCTTTTTCTCTCCCCCCTGACCCTCATGACAGAAGGTCAGAGAAGCAGCTGAGAAAGAAAAATGGGCCATCATTAGCTATCATAGTCAGTGACGCTTGACTCTGGCTTGGCAGCTCCCTCCACCTTGCTCTCACCAGCATGGATTGTAGTAGCTGGCTGGAAGAGTGGGTGGATGAGCCAGAAAGAGTAGCCAGGGTTGGGGTTCAACTGAGGAAGGAACATGGTCCTCAAGTCTTTACAAAGACTGGGGAGAAGGAGAAAGGGGCTGCAGGAGAATTCTCTTTCTCAGAGTTTACTGAAACTAAAGAAGCCTCTTTTCCATTTCCCCCCCGAATGTTCTTTCCATCCCTGGCTTCAGTTTTGGCAAAAGTCCGTCGTGCTTACGTCTCATTGAAATAATTAAGGCCAAAATTAAGGCTGGATCAGACAGTTTCTCAACAAAGTCTGGATCCAATTGTATGTTTATTGAAATGAAGAATGAGAGGCCACAGGGTGGAAGATCAGCAGGTCAAAGGGGGGACACTCTGAAATTTCCCCCCCTTGCCCCCCCATTTTTTCAGGTCCCAAGTTTCAGGGGAAGTAAATATGACTGGAAGGAACATCTGCAGTTATAGAATCATAGAGCTGGAAAGGACTTCATGGGCCATTGAATCCAAGTGCCTGCTTGTTGCTAAAGCGATGAGGAGCATCCCTATCCCTAGCAAGAAACTGCAACTTAAAAGCCAGTACCTGATTGCATTTTGATTCCAAAGTGACATTATAGGTTGCTAAATATACTTGATTGGTCATCTTTGAACTCATACAAATGAGTCAGCTTGCTCCTGCACAGCGTCATCGAATCATAGTGTTGGAAATGGCCTCATAGATCATTGAGTCCAACTCCTTGCTTGATGCAAGATCTCTAGCTAAAGCATTCCAAGCAGGTAGCTGTGCAGCCTCTTTTTGAAGAAATCGAGAGAAAGAGACTCCACCACCTCTGTAGGCAATTGGTTCCGCTGTCAAACTGCTCTTCCTGTTAAGAAATCCCTTCCAATGTTCTAATATTCACTTGAAGTCTCAATTGGTGGAAGGAAGAATGAAACACCACCAGTGTTACTCACTGTTTGACCATTCAAATGACCCCCGTCCCCATTGAAAAGGTGAGCACAAACCCTATCCCAAGAGGAATACAGCTGAGAAAATGGCAGAAAGGAGATGACCAGGGGAAAAACTGAAGCTAAGGCAAAGATAAATAAGAGAAAGATATGCAATTCTTGTAGTTGCATGCTTAAGTTACAATAGAGTATGAGTATTACAGGTCTGTGCTTCAAACTGCTCCTTTCCAGTTGAACTTAAGCATGATTTATCCATCTGGACTGAAGCCATTTAGACTCAACTGAGACAATGTGAAGTGTTTTAAAGTCTCATTTATTTAAATGGAGAATTGGTGAACAGTTCTTAGTTCTCCTGCTGATTAGAATGAGATTTTCAAAAGCTTAACATGGGGAAGACCTCACCCAGTGTTTGTGCATAAGAAGTAAGATTTTCATCCAAGCAAGGTCTTCATATATAGCAATATTACATCTCTGCATATTACAAATATAGGTCAGCACAAGAGAGTAGAAGTCAAAGTGCAAACTCCTCCACATGGATTGCTAAGCTTATCCCTATTTTGAAAGCCATCAAAGAGGATTACCTACCTGTTCAAGCAAGAGAAGCTTTTCCTTTTACTAAAATTAACAAAGGTATTCTTGCTGCTGGCTTAATGCTTTAGTGAGTAGCACTGTGTACTCCTATACTTGAGACCTTGGTATGTGAGAGACCTTTGACTGCTGTTCTTTTTTAGTTGCCAGTATCTGGAATTAATACTGACATGGTACTTGGTAGTCCTAAAGAACAGCAGAAAGTGCAGGGTGTCTAGCCAGGGGATGACTGGATTGTGTAGTTTCAGGGCACCCTCTCTACAGTCTTCCCAATGATGGTATAAACAGCTGCTACTGCAAAGGAGCTAAGTGCTGACCAGATCCAGGAAAAGTTCATTTTGGGGACAATGCCCTGAATCCCCTGGGCAGTATGGCCACTGGCTATGGGAGATGTATAGTCTGAAAAAATCACCAAGTGCTGGTGCTGCCTTTGTATTACAATCAAGGGCAGGAAATAATGCTGCCCAGTATAAGGCCACCTATTGTTCAAAGCTATGGTTGAATACATGTTAATTTAAAGGAAGGAAAGGGATTCAGCAACCTGAGAGGTCTCTTCCAAATGCTAGTGTTTTGTGAGATAACTGAGAAAAGAGTTTGGGATTAAATAGTTGTCAATTTAATATATTCATTCTGAAGACAATTACGGGTGGTTCTAAATTAGCCACATCATCATTAAATTCTTTGATAGGTAACAGCTGGAAAAATCCTTTAAAAAAATACAGTACAATTCATGCAAATGTTCCCTTATTTTGATGTGACCTTTGTCAATGCCACTTCAAGCAGTAGAGCTCTAGATAGATCTCAGGCAGACGTGGAAGGTGGATCTTACATAGCCCCAAAGACCTGGTATTAGTAGGGGCACTTTCTGGCTCTGGCTGGGAAAATTTTGCAGTTCCTCAGACTAAGTACAAAACCTTCCCTCCTTCAGTGGGACACCAGCCTCATTGTTTGCATAATGAAAGTGAAGACATCATCAGCTTGGCAGAACCCTTTTACAGACATGGGCATAATGTATGCTTCAAGAGCAGATTTTTAGCATAAAAAGGGCGCTAAACAATCACCCTACTTCCACTGATGGGAAGTGAATTCTGCCAATGGGAACACTGGACATTTCCACCCTACAGTGTTATAGTGCTGTTATTCCACTGTCAACATTCTGTGGAATTCTGGGTTTGTAGTTTCCTAAGGCCAAAGAGCTCTCGAGCTGAGAATTCTAAATGCCCCTCCCTAAGCTGCAAATGCCAGGATTGTACTGGATGTTGAAAGTGGAATAATAGCACTATAACAGAGTAGTACACAAATGGCCACTGTGTTGAATACTGACCCATAGCAATAGATGTAGGATGTCACTTGTTTGTTTAATAGCCTACATTTCTCGCAGTAAGATGACTTAGAGACTGAAACAGAATACAGTTAAATTCAATCATGGTCATCATAATAAAAAACCCCAGTTAACAAACAATTAAACTATCAGACCAGAATGTAATGTATAAAGTAATTTGTTTTTAAACTTCCCTGATGCTGGGAGCAGGGGGCAGCAGCCACCAGGAAAGCTTTCCCTGACAAAGAAAATAAAGCAGCTTTTAATTTCACTCACCTTTTCACCCCGACTCCCCTCACCCTGAAAGTTTGAGCTGAAAATTCTCAGCTGAAAACTTTCTGCACAGTACCAAAGCAGCTTCATCCAGTTCTCCTTTAGAAGAGCTGCAGGAAGACCGAGCTGTGGAAAACCAAAGAACTTGTAGGTTCAAGTGAGGGCAGTGCATATGAGAAATTATTTCTAACATAGTTAGGGGAGAGTGATGGGAGTTTCTTTAAAAATAAAAACATTGTATATTATACCTTCCTCAGCGAAGGTATGATTTATTTCCCTGTCCCAACATTTTTGGTTATGTCCCATCCCATAGAGGTCCCAGATATGTAAGCCTACATGTAACATGAAAAACAGAACACAATTATCTGCCAGAATAGTTTGGAGGAAAGAGACCAATGAGGTGATATTTTTTCAACATGGAAAGCTATGACAACTGACCCATCTTTGTAGGTGAATGGCAGAAATAATCCTTCTTCTTGAACAAAAAGCCTCGTATGCGTGGGAAACTAATGGAAGTCAGTTTACTTCTCTGGAATTTCTACGAGGCATTACCATTATGTGAGTCTGATCTAACATACAGCAGTAGTGTGTTTGGATTATCCCTTTCTGCTGGCTGCAGGCCATAGAGGATATAATTTAAATCCTAATGATACCATGGTTAATGAAGATTGCCCTTTAGCTAACAAATGCTCAACGTTAGCACCATCCTCTGGATGAGCAAGAATGAATGTCTCCTTGTGCTCATCCGTGCAAACGGAAAAATCCAGAGGGCTCCCAAGTTCATCTCTTGAGTGATCATGAATTAATAGCATAGAGGAATAGTTCTTTTGGTTGGAAGAACATCCAGCCTATATTTCTGCTGTTACTCTGACAATGATTTGAGATGTCTCTTAGTGATAAGTGTGTTATGCACTATGTAGAATACAGTGACAACAAGGCCTAGCAGCAGGGAGTGGCTCTCAGTGAGTGGTAAATGCACCTCTTACATACCCATCAACATTGTACAGAAGGGTGTGGCCAGTGTTAGGGTAATAGAAAGATAGAAAAAAACCCTACTCCTTTAAGCAGAGAAACCCTGTGTTGAGTTTAGAAAACCTGGAAAAAAGTGTGTGTGGGGGAATTAAAATACTGCTTGTCTCCTCGCTCTCCTGCTGTGTTAATTGAGTGCAAACTACTTTTGAACTTTGAATTCAGTTTTTAGCAACTGAAGTAAGCTGAGGACAAAGGGAGAAAGTGAGAGGACAAGGGAGAAACTGGGACATTTTAAAGGCAGTTGAGAAAGTGGGATGGCAGAGGATTAATCAGGATTGTCACTACCAAATTGGAACAGATGGAGGGTATGCATTTGTGGGATACAAAAGTGGCCTGGTTGGGAGAAAGACTGTTTCAAACATTTCTCAAGAATCAAAGTGCTAGTTAATGAAATGTACTCATAAGCTTCCTATCAGTATGGTTGACTTGTCTAGTTGTCTCTCTGTCTGTCTGTCTGTCTGTGTAGCTAGCTAGCTGTCATCTATCTATATATCTATTTTTCAATCCCACCTTCCTCGCAGCACAGGACCTAAGGTGACATAAAACCAATTAAAACAAAATGCACATTGGTGGAAAAGTTTTAAAATAAGCAAATGATTCAGTTGGAGGCACAAAGTTTAAACAGTTTAAAACGTATTTAAGACATTATAAAAGAAGATAAAAGCACAGCACATCCTATTATAAAAAACCTTCTTGCCACATAAATTAAGAGCCAATGGCCTGGCTAAAGAGAAAGGTCTTTAGTAGTGAAGACACTATCAACAGTATTATTGCAAAGTTTAACTGCTTATGGAATTATTGTTTTTTGTGTGTTCATTACCAACAATACTACTGCAATAATGTATTAAAAATATACTGTACATGGGCAATATAATAATGGAATACTTGCAAACATACAAGTTACCCTCTTAGAAAAAGAACATTCTGCTTTGGTCAGACCCCACCTGGAATACTGTGCCCAGTTCTGGGCACCACAGTTCAGGAATGATATTGACATGTTAGAACATGTCCAGAGTGGAGCCACCAAAATGGTAGAAGGCCTGGAAACCCTGCCCTATTAGGAGAGACTCTAAGAACTGGGTATGTTTAGGATGGAGAAGAGAAGGTTAAGAAGCAACATGATAGCTATGTTTAAATATTTGAAGGAATGTCATATGGAGGATGGAGCAAGTCTGTTTTCTGCTGCTCCAAAGACTAGGACACAGAGTAATGGCTTCAAACTTCAGGAAAAGAGATTCCATCTAAATATTAGGAAGAACTTCCTGATGGTAAGAGCAATGCCATGGTGCAATATCCTGCCTTGGAGCGTGGTGATGTCTCCTTCTTTTTAAACAGAGGCTGGATGGCCGTCTGTCTGGAATGCGATGTTGATGTATTCCTGCATGGCAGGGGTTGGACTCAAAGGCTCTTGGGGTGTCTTCCAGCTCTATGATTCTATGATTGATGTGACTTGTATGTTGTATAGCATCACTATTGTAATTTACTGGGATATCAAAATACATTTTGCCTAATGTTTATGAGTGCACAAAAGTAACACAACAGACAAAAAAGACGATGGCACAGACATAGATATGAGCACACTGAGAATGCTTTCTTTCCTCCAGTTACTTATCTGTATGTATGCATATTGGTCATGTATGGAAGGGGAAGGAAGACTAAAATGAGTCTTATAACTAATTAATTTTAGAAACTATTTTACTTCAGGTAGAATTCAGGAAAAATGAAGAGCAAAGTGAATCTATGAGATGAGGAAAAGACATATCATAGGAAAATATACTCCCTGCACCATCTGTGTTACTGAGCTCTAGTACTTTATCTTGCACTATTTTTGCTTGTTACTTTCTGTCTTAAGTTTAAGGACATACAAAAAGATGCCTTTGGATGGATCTAAAAATGTGTTTTCAAATGTAAAAAAAGATTGTTCTCTTAAAGCAACTGTTCTTCTGTATTTTTGTTTGTTTTTTTATAGGTATCTGGCCCTCTGAAGAGGTACTAGGTTACTACTGCCTCAAGCAACATGAAAAGTTCAGGTACAAAAACAACCCATAAAAGACCCTTTCTAATCCATTAGTTATATTTGCATAGTAAAGATTGCTATGATTTAAGTCATCAGATTGAGTTTTTAAAAGTTCAAGGTGAAAACATGTTGCTCTTAACAAAGAATTTGGAGCTGCCTTTGGGTACTAATATTGCACAGCAAGCTTTCTGCTATATGTCAAAGACTTTTGATTTCCACTCAAGGCATTTTATTTCACTTTGATTTTTGGGAAACAAAAGTGAGGCACCAATCAATCAGCACTGATTGTGAAGGTCGAGGAGGGGAGAAAAAAGCATCTTTGCTCTGACTTCTGTTTTGAAAGTCAGCAAAGAGTTCTCTGAGAAAGTGGGATATAATTTTTAATAGAGAGCTTTGATACTAGAGTCTTTCTGGCATTCCTTGCGTGTTTTATGCCATTGTGTTCTGTGTATTTGACATATTTATGCACCGACAGTTACCAGACTTCACATCTAGGCATGCTGGTGCAGTAGCAAAAACACAATAGACCAAGTTTCTTGGCTTTGGTGGGCTGTAGAAATTTGCGCTTGATGTGGATCCCCAGGAAATCTTTTGCTAAGGGACTATGATGATGAACTGGGATGTAAGATAGAGCTGAGCTGAAATGGAAACTGGGCAATTGCTGCAACTGTTTGCAAGACACATCCTCTCATTCAGTCTAGGGAAGTTTCAAGATGGTACAAGCATGGTTCATGCTGAAGGGTGGGGCAATGCGTCCCTGATGCCAAGACAGCTAATGTTCACTATCGTAGTAAGTTGCATAAAGATGAATAAAAATCAGGATCCAAGCCATAGGTTGCATAGTGGGGACTGAGGATCTTTGGGGATTTCTTATTGAGAAAGGTGCAAAAACGTTTGCAAGGGTTGAGTAGTAGAGGTTAGTGATCTCTTCTTCTTCTCAAAACATCAACAAAATGAGTGTGCTGTGTGTAGACATTCTGAGAGTGAAATCTGGTTACTGATCAAAGGGAGCTTCCAGGAGGAGCTGCATTGTTGCCACCAGCACAGATGGCAATGCTAAAATAAACATTTTTAAGATTAATAGAGACTTCACCTCTGTCTGCAGTAAGCCACCAGGCCTTTTCACGCACCCTGAATCAGCCTCCCCTTATTTGGAAGCCTTGAGTTTTCACTTCACATCTATTTCTTTCAATCCATTTTTCTTTTTTGAAGCATTGATCTATCACCACTGCCAGTTTTCTTTTTACTATAAGTACCCAGAGCAGTGATGGACTGCACAGGTATTACACAAATAACACTGCACAGTACCTCAATCAAAGAAGAAATCTGCCTTTACTGTGAAGTTCAAAACATCAGCTATAAGCACACAACATAATTTTACAATTACTTTTAATCAATGTTGGGAATATCCCCCTTCAAACCCCTTTTTTCCCACTCCCTTAGCTGAAATAGCATATCTGAAGACAGTGTAAAACTTGTGGATTAATACATGCACAAAGAGAACTGTGAAGAGAACAGTACCTTTGTTCAATGAGAAATACTTGGTACATATGGATTTTTCAGCTGTGTAGCTAAGAAGTCTGATCTTCATGTGAGAAAGTAGGAAATCTCCTTTCAACAGAGAGCTTTGAATTTAGTCTCCCAGTGACGTGTCGCCCAACCAAGGGGTACACCATCCACTACTGTTGCAAGACAAGATGTTTCCTCTACCAATATGAAAATACTGCTACTCATGTTTTACAGATGTGGGGTTGAGGATGAAGGTGTTATGCTCAGTGCCAGCCAATGAGTTCATCCCTCAAAATGGTAGCTCAGGTTTTAACTCCTTGTGATATATAAGATCTTAGGAAAAGCTGTGATTTATCTCGACTTTAGCAAGTCATGATTGCTGCTATGTACTCAAGAATGTGATCTGCCCAGTTTTGGTTGGTGAGGACTTTCATATTTAATTCTTATTTTATAAAGATCGCCAAATTACATATTTATTGAAAAGATTACAGTGGTTTCCAAAGAGCTGTTTATGCTAATAGGGCATATTTTAACAAGCTCTATTATCTATAAGTATATACTTATTTACATGATGGTTTTCAATAACATGCTTTAAAGAAATAGCCTCATTTGGAAATATATACTGCCTAAAGACCAAGTAATATTTACTTGTACTTGTGCTGCCTAAAGAATAAGTAGTATTTACATGAAAATATGCACTTTAAGGGTTTTTACTTAACCACTCTTTTTCAATTTTTTAAAAATGTAAACACAATCCATTGAAGAAAAATGAGAATTTAAGTAGCAAATGTGGATTCCTGGTCTTTTGGTTTCTGAAAATTATAGCCACGGCTTTGTTTCAGTACTTTTATTCCTCCTAGCATTTAAAGGATAAATTTTACTTCTTTCTTATATGGGCAGAGTAACCAAACCATGTGATGGAGGATGGGAAGTTTCAGCAGGGTCTGTGGGCAAGATTAACAATAAGATTCAACGACCTGCTCTTGATCTAAAAAAGAAAAACAATATATGGGAGAAGCAAGTGTCATGGTTACTTTTTTGACTTAATAAGAACCAGAAACCTTGAGAGCCAGGGTGGTATAGTGGTTCGAATGTTGAACTATGACTCTGGATACCAGGCCTGAATCCCCTACTCAGCCATGGAAACTTGCCGGGCAAGTCACACTCTTTCAGTCTCATGGGGAGGCAGAGGCAAATCCTCTCTGAACAAATCTTGCCAAGAAAACTTGCTGATAGGCTCATTTTAGGATCATCATAAGTGAGAAGTGACTTGAAAGCACACAGCAACAACAAACAAAATAACCATAAATGCAGGTACTCATGATAAATCTCCCATGCTATCCATATTTGGATATACAGTAGCCCTCCACATTCATGAGGGTTCGGAGCACAGACCCCTCATGAAAGTGGAAAATCTGTGAATAACTCCTCCCCTCCCCACAATTCCCCTCCCATTCTCCTCCAGAGCATCCTTCCTTCCTTCCTTCTGTTCCTTTGCCTCTGGCCTCAGTGTTGCAGGAGAGGGGAAAAAACAACCTGAAAGGCTTACCACTACTTTCCCCGCAGACAGAGAAGAGGGGAGTTCTGGAGTTCTAATTACTTCTGGCTACCATCTTGAGAAAGACACACCTGACCAATCAGCAGCCAATACACAGCAGAATGTGCAACCACATGGCAGGGAGGCCATGCCTTCAGCGGCGGGAGGGTGCTTTGCTCACCCAAAAGGGAAAAACATCCATTCTAAACACAAGCCTGGCAAGCGGAAAATGGGGAGAGAGGCAGGCACATGAATAATCAAATTTGCAAAGGTCAAACCCATAAATGTGGAGGGAGAACTGTAGTAAGTTTTGATCTAATGCAGGGGCGGGCACCCATCAAGGGGTCTGGGGCCACACTGATTATCTATCATCGTTTATTTATATAGTGCCATTGCTGTTCAAAGAAAGAAAGAAAGAAAGAAAAGACAGACAGACAGACAGTACCCTGCGCTCAGGCTTACTGTCTAAAGACATGACCCACAACGAAAGGAGATGACAGTGGCAGAAGGAATTAAGTAGAGTAGATACTGCCTCCACTTCTCTCCCTCCAAAGTCACAACAGTGGCAGTTGGGATGGAAGGAGAGCCTTTCATCTGCTTTTGAGCCAAGGAATGATGGAGTTGTGCCTGCCTCTTTTTCCCTCTGCCTAAGGACAAGGCAGTGGCAGTTGGGATGGAGGGAGGGCTTTTCATTTTTTTCTGGACCTAGGCATGATAGAACTGTGTCTGCATCTTTTTCTCTCCCTCCAAAGTCAGGACAGTGGCAATTGGAATAGAAGAAGGGCCTTTCATTTCTCTGGGGCCTCAGAAGGCTGCATCCCCCACTGCATATTGCTACTGCCTCATTTTTAACTTTTTTTTAAGTCTCCAAGTGCCCCCCTAGGGTGTGTGTAGAATAATTCCACAACGATGGAGGCAGTCGGGGCTATTTTAAGTCCAGGAGAGGCCTATTGTGAAAAATACAAAGTCAGTAGAAAGTCATAGCAAAATTGCTCCTCTTGCCCGCCTAAGAGGAATGGAAGCATTTTTTTTTTCCAAAAATGGGGGAAGGTTTTGACGAGAGGTGCTGGCTGCTCAAATGGGCTCCAAAGCATCCTTGTAGGGCTACATACAAGTGAATGAGCCATACTTTTTCTGCCCCTGTTCTGGTATTAGAACAATAAACCTGGATGAGCCTCAGTCTTGCACACACACTTCTCTCCCTCTGCTTGTTAAATTCACTTATCTTGGTTGTGACAATTTCTCCATGCAAAATAGGTTCCAAGCTTTAGCTAACTACAGAGCTTTGAAAGAGAATCTTGCCAACTTGCCACAGTTAACGAATAAATGGCAATGTTTCTTATACCAGCCAGGGTTGTGCTTTTTTTCAGTGTTTCTAGAACATTAAATCATGGGGCAAGTTCTCAGTAGTACACTGTGAAAGGGTATAGGTGAGTAAGAGTGTGTGTGTGTGTGTGTGTTTAAAGGCAGGTAGGTGGGTATAATGTTTTCCCCCCACCTTTTAATTAAAAACTAGCAGTCCAGTTGTCTTACAGGTAACTACAGTTGTCCCTCACATTTACATGTTTAACTTTTGTAGATTTGATTATTCACAGATTTATTTATTTATTTTGCCTCCACCTCTGCTGCCGCCTTATCTGCTTTTAATAGGGACTCACAAGTCTCACTTTGCATTTGCAGTCTCTCTCCAAGACTCATGAAATAAGGCTGCTGCCCTATGCCATTAAAAATGGCATGAGCAGCAGCAGAGGCGGTGGTAAGACTTGCCAGCCACCGGCTTCTGCCTTGCAAAGGAATCTCACTGGCGCAAAGGCAGAACCACGTGGCCAGCCTGCCAGAACCACATGGCCACATGAATTCAAATGTATGGTGCGCTGTACATTTGAATCCATGGCAGGTTGAATCTGCAGGTTGTACTGTTCTTGTGTGTTAAATATGGTTTGGGGAGCCTAGAGATATGTGTGGTTTTCCCAGTTTCTCAGGGTTCCTGTGCCCCTACCCCCAGGCCTCGATATGGAGGGTGACCATAAAATGAATTAAACTGTAGTCATTAAAATCATCACAATAATAAAAACAATTCAGAAGGCTGGACTGAAAGGTAAATTGGCTAAATGTATAAATGGTCCTAAATCTTTTTGTTTGTGACCAGACTAAAATGAACAGATGTAAGCACTATTTTGATTTACTGTATTTTAAAGATGTCCTTCACAAACATGTCCATGTCTTTCACTTGTGTGCATACATGTCTCCCAACCATCCCATAATACACATATATTCTCTTTCTAAGTTCTCTTTTTTAAATCTCTCTCTCTCTCTGCTTCAAAGGTGTTAGTTCTCCTGTTTGTTTTCTCACATTTGAAATACAACAATACCATTTATATTACCCTGTTTGCTCTACCTTCTGATCCATGATTGGTTTTTTTTTTAAGAGGAAGTTGTAATTGCTCAGTTGTGTAATTATTTAGTTATGCTATTATGCAGCCACTCCTGTCTCTGGGCCCAGATGGTCAAAATAAGTACAAACTTCATTGCTTCCAAAAAGTGGTGCCTTTTCCTGTGAACCAGCACTTGCTCAGTTCTAATTTGGATATTACTCTTTAAACGTTGGTATATTTACTCTTCAAAGTTTTCCAGAAGCCCATGGTTTATCTAGGTATTAATCCTTAACTGGATTGCATTGGAATTGCACTATTATACATGTTGTTATTGTCTGTTTTCAGGACATTTCTGACTTATGACAACCCTAAGGTGAACCGATCATGGGGTTTTCTTGGCAAGCTTTGTTCAGAGGGGATTTGCCTTTGCCTTCCTCTGAGGCTGAGAGAGTGTGACTTGCCAAAAAGGACACCCAGTGGATTTCAATGGTTGAGTGGGGATTCAAACCCTGGTCTCCAGAGTTGTAGTCCAACACACAAGACTACTACACCATGCTGCATTCTCCCTAAACAGATAATTTTAGATAATTCTGGGGGAAGAAAAACCAAGCTGGAGAACAAAGAATGAGCAGTTCTTCTTGGAAATTCATGGGAATCCCTGTGCCCTCCAAGCCCAACATGGGGAAGGAATTAGTCTTGGCTAACATGTGCTATTGAACATCCATCTCATCATTCTCACTATCTTCTATCTTCCAACTTTCTTCTATCAGTCTAGCTTATAAGTGTAAAAAGAACAATGGTCCTTCTCTGAGCCTGATCCTCTTTCTCTCCCTTCTCCACCTGTATCCCTCCAAAGCCACTTGCCAAAACAGAATAGGTATTAGTCCTGCTTGATGGTGGATAGCCAAATCAAGAAAATCCAGTGACATTCATCTCCAATTGGTAGATAAGTAAAATTTGCATATATCAGCAGATCTAAGTTCCCATACATGCAGTTGCCAAGAAATAACAACCTGGCTGCAGCTCTATAAAAAGAAGAAAAGTGCAGCAGATCAAGGCTGCTGACCAGGCCAAAGACAGAAGTTGCTTGCTCTATGCTCAGCCCCTAGATGGGTGAGAATTCTGTATTTATTATACTATACAAATGCCAGCCTAACAGACAGTGTTCTTCTGTCTGATTATAGCCATACCCTGCAATTTATGTGAAATGTATTGAAATGCCTGAGAGGTATATGTTTCTTCAACAGATTAGTGTGTGTCAATGACTGTTAGAGATGTATAAGGTTCTCTACAGATGCCTGTTAGAGATGTTTAAGTTCCTCAGTGGTATATATGAAATGAAAGGCATGTGCCAAGATGATGTAAAGTTGATGTAAGATGAAGATCCTCCCCAACAGGACAGAATATATGTGTACATATGGTTTGGTTTATATCAATAAATAGTAGGAAAGATTATAAACCTGTCTGCTTATTCTTCCATCATAGATATACTGAAATTCTATACCATAAGATATACTTAAAGGGAGTGTTGATGTATTCTTCCCTATTTGGACAGTATTACTGGAGCCAAAGAAAATGTAATAGAATCTGGACAGATGGAAATCATGTTCCTTGCCCTAAATTTTCAAAGGACTGGGCAAGGTGATACAGGTCTTTCAGATCTTTACAGTGGTCAGTTAGTGTGTATATGCCTGAAAGCAATAAATCTGTTTACAAAAAAATCAGTTTCCCTGTTTTCAAAATTCTCTTTGAGAAGATTTCTTTTGTTATATGTGCTCTAGCAAGGACTCTTGTGTTAATATATGTAGTGCACCATGAAGCCATTGTCTTCATGCTGCACTACATACCTCTGCTAATTGACTGGATCATTCTATCCCACTCCTACAACTGTATAAATATGCTGTATAAGCTGAGGCATTAATATCACTTGAACTGCATCTGAAGAAGTGGGTTTATATTCAAGAAAGTTCATGCGAAAATAAAGACCAGTTAATCTTAAAGGTGCTGCTATGTTCCCTATTTTCTCCCCCTCTGTGGAGACAACAGACAACAAGGACATGCTTTTTCTTCTCTCAGACTGGAATGGCAGCTTTCCCCTCACCCTTCAGTCTGCCAAAACACCTTGCTATTTTATGCATCCCTCTGGCTTTCCCTAAAAGCGTCACCTTTGCCTAACGAGGGTAAAGCCTTTCAGTTATTAATTAAATCCCCTTTAAAGATTTATGGTAGTATGGTTCTGGTTGGTTATAACCACTGAGAATCATTCAGTTGAGACCAACTTTATAAGAAAATATAGTAAAAACTTTATTAAAACAGCAAACAGAATAAAGTACTGTTTTTTGTATGTATGTATGTCTAAGTTCAAACAGATCTTCAGAGTACGTTTAAGCAGTTTCTGAACTCTTTACAACAGCATGAAGGTACAGCTCTCTCTCTCTCTCTCTCTCTCTGTCTCCTACACACACACACACACTACTCTACATTTTTCCTGAGAAAACATCCCACTCATTTAATCCCCTCCCCTTGACTGAATGAAAATTCCTCTGGCTGAAGGATTCACCCTTCAGACATCCCTGAAAGTCTGAATCCTCTGGAAAATTTCTCTCAACCAAACTAGTGTGCCTTCTATAAATACGTTTTCACTTAGGCCTCCATCCTTGCTTTCCACTAAAAGGGGCTGGGTTTTCCTCTGGAGTAGCCATTCTGGTTGCCTGGCAACCTGTTGCTGGGCAGCTTTTTTACCACTTAGGACACCACTCCCGCTATACTCCATCACACCTTCTCTTCCTCATTTGCAAGAAACTAACATGACTGCTTCTTCGAAAACTACTTCTTCTGTGGTGAGAATCTCTTTGGAGAACCTCTATAGGTGGTTCTTACAGAAAACAGAGACAAGAAGAAAGCTGTCCCCTATAATAAAGGGAGCTAACATTAAGACTAGACCTAGCATTCTCCAGGATATCTAAGCATGTTTTAAATGATGGCTAGCTCCTTGCCAACTTCATAGGGGATGCTGTTTTCAGCTCCCAGTGTAATTAGGCTGAGTTACCACAGATGCTAACCTGTTTGATTAGTGGTTCACCATCAAAATTTTGTAGGTTTCACATTATAGGCTTACTTTCAAAGTCACATAAGAATATACATTTCTTAGAGCTTCAGGCAACAAGATGGCTAAACTCCAGGACCTATTCCAGAACAGCCATCTCCTGCTGCCATCACACAATGTGTCTTCAAGGCATATGCTAATAGAAAGACACATTGATTGATTCCTTTCCACTGGAAGGACTGTGCAATCGTGAATAGAGTGAAAGTTCCATCTCAGCTCTCTTCTATCAAAGCAAAATAGTTGAAAAGATTTCAGTGGCAGATTGGCTTATTATTCAATGTATTGATTGGCTAGAAATAGATCTTTTCTCCACACCAAAAAAGTCCACCTACCACAGTTTATGATAAGACTTCCAAGTCTAGATGCAAATATAAATGATGCCCATGGGACACCCCAGGTACTGGGCCTTAGGTATGCTTTCATCATCTTCCATTGCTTCTGTAGATTTTCTGGAGAATCCAAAAACAATGAGCAAAGGTAATCTAGTAGTGTTTTGTTGTGCACAGCTACAACAACAGTGGTTTCCATATGCAGTCGCCACGTCTGTCCAGATGTACTGGAGGCTTACCACAAGGAGACCTTCTCTTGCAGGGCATGATTTGCCATCCCCAGCTGCACATAATCTGCTTCACAGTTTAGAGGCTGCAAATCAATGTCTGAAGCAGTAGTGATGGGGATATTCTGATCATTGATAACAAATGTCTTTTCTTCAGACCTTAGCTTATAAGGTATATGCCAATAATAGAAAGGATCAAGGACAGGGGAAATGTAGGATATTCTGTACTTTATCAGAAAAGATCATCCTGAGGGTCGAGTACCATCACCATTATTTGAAGGACAATATTAGCATGTATGAGCCCAGTAGAACTCTGGAGGGGCCATCCTCTCTGTCCTACCACCCTTTCAGATACATTTAGTGGGAACAAGGGGAAGGGCCTTCCCAATGGCTGCTCCCAGGTTTTGGAACTACCTCCCTAGAGAGGCCAGAATGACCCTGCCCTTACTGTCTTTCTGACATCAGGTCAAAACATTTTTGTGGCATCAGACTTTGACAAATTGACTAGGTTTGGGCTTTTAATGCTATGTGGTCCTGTTTCTAAGATAGGTATAGATTTTAATGTATTTTAGTGTATTTCAATATTTTTAGCATGCAATATTTTAACTTAATAAATTATTTGTTTTTAAATCTTATATTTATATTTTTATGAATGTTTTGTATTGTTTTTAATTTGTACTGTTTTAATCTTGTCAGCTGCCTTGAGTCCCATCATCTTCATCAGCATCACTGTAAGAATACATATTGATGGCACTACATGGATAAACTAATAATAAAGAGGCGGTCCTTCTGCTTTTAGCCCACTCACAAGAAGGAAAAGAACTGGCATAGACTGGAGGCAGGCCTTATACTTTAATTCAAACAGATTAACTTGTTCTGAAACTCTGAAGCCTTTATATGTTCTGTCACAATTCATTTGTACTTGATAAAGTATCATGGGCATCTGTTTTTAGGAAGCTGTGAGGTTGGATCCTATCGGCCTCTGAAAGTTTTCAAAAACAGTCCCCAGTAGAGATTACAGTTCACTCAGTAAGAAAAGTAGCATGAACTCTTTAGAGTAGATCTCCCCTGGAGGAGATTAGACAAGCAACTACATGGGCTTCTACACTTAGATTGATTAGACATTTGAGATTGACAACTACTTTTCCCCTGATGCTTCATTTGTGAGTAGGATATTGCAAGATATGTTGGCGCCTTGAGCATATTGGTTCACATGGACAATGCTTTTTATACACCCCAAAGAGTAACATATCAGAATGTCCTCCAGGAATCTTGCAAAAAAAGAAAACATCTCCTGTTTTCCAATATAGCCCAGAGGAAATTCTCCCCACCTTTGCTTTGCAGGTGGGCCACCATTTGTGTGTAAATAAAAATAAATAAATAAATAAAGTAGTGCTTCTTCCTTACCATACATGTGGAAGACAGGAAATTCACAGCGATAGGCTCCTGCTTTATTATTATGTTCTTTCTGAATAGCTTCTGCTGAGATGGTTGGCAAACTTGTTCTGTCTGATTATTTGCTAGCGTTTCTTCTTAATTAGTTTTTCCACAGTTCTATCTTAAGGGTTTCTTCTATTTTTCTGGTGTCAGTCCTGAAGAAGAGGAGATATTGGGGGGGGGGGATGGGGGATGGCCTTACCTATTGATCCAAGGGGTGGGAATATCTTGAAGAGCAACAAATCAGAATGCCAGCAGGAGTCCTGGAAAATAGGGATTCACCGTAGGAGTGTCCTTTTGTATGGTATATAACCTCTCATCTGTCTTAAATGATTTTATCTATCATGAGAGGTAATGGAACTATTTTGAAATGATATTTTACTACATAAGGAATGATAGTTTATTACCAAGTAGGATTATTGAAATAATGAGAAACAACAGGCACATCAGAAATGCAACATGTCATTTTCATTTGTCACTTCTAAGCAGATAATTGATGTTGCACTAACTTGTTAAGTTGTTGAGTTTTACTCCATGGGTATCATAGTCCTTATTTTTGAACAATCCTATTGATTTCAATGGGATTTTCATTAAAACACATTTACTAGCAAAACAGCTTTGCTAAGAACATTTTTGAAACAGAATATTTTGCAGTCCACTTGCAATTAGAGTGCTAATTCATGAGCTAAATTCTCTACCTATATAATGCTTTCTTTCTTTCTTTCTTTTTTAAAGTAAGGTATATAGTTTGTTTTAATATTACAGTTTCTGTTACAAATGTTAAATATTTCATTCTATGGTTCTCCAGAAGGTGGGAGGATAGGAGACAGAGAGAGAGAAATAATATTAATTCCTTCATTTACTTGTCTAACTGTTTTTGAAGGAATGAATGTGAATTAACAGTGTTATCCTTTCCTAACAATTATCTTTCGCTACTCTAGCTAGTTTAGTTCTAAAAGACAGTGCCATTGACAAGGGGGGAAAAAAGAACCTTCTCAGATTTTTTCAGCTCAGCGGTGGTAATGTTGCACTGAACACTAATGAGGGAACCCCCACTGGTTTGCCTGCTTTGTGACTTTTCTATTTCATAATTATTTTTAAAACACAAAACGACATGAGGTAGCCCAGTCATGCCTCTGCTACTTCCTGGTACCTCGACGCTCGCTACAGATGGCAATTTGTTCTTGTAACATATATGTCTCTCTGACCATTTTCATCTAATTTGTATGGGTTCTACCATTTCCTTTCTCTCTTTCAGGGGCCTTGCTGTGTGTGAGCTAGGGGGTGGCATGACATGCTTGGCTGGGCTTATGGTAGGTCTTTTCTCAATTCCAATTCTATTCAGAGGGAGGAACAAAAGGAAAAAAATGTTCCAGTGCCTCCAACTGCTGGGTCAGAGAACTGTCAACAGAATCAGCTGCGGTCAAGCTGCAGAGTCTTGAGAGACCTTCTAGATTGACTTGCTTTCGTATCATATTGATTTTATGGTTGCCTTGATGAGCAGAAACATTTTACCTCAGTGTAGTCAATATCTCTTGTTGTGACATTCCAGGCCACGTACGGTCTGTCTTTCATTGCCATAGCTGTAGCCCCCACCCCACCCCTTTCAGATTATAGTCCCCCATTTGCTAAGATACAGGAATAGCCTGGCGAATCACAGTTGGAGCACCATGATATAGCTGCTAATGTTTTGCCTGCATTATTACACCAACAAACATGATCCAGAGCTCTCGGTAATTAGATTCTTTTGAATTAGATTGGCCATTCAGGAGCGTCATTCACCATTCTCTGGGTTCTGAGTCATGTATTCAGGAGATATTATGTAGCAGTGCAGTGCATTAGACAAGTTTTTATGTCTCTACAAATAAAAGCATATTGTTACACTGATTGGCATTTGACAAACCTGTCGTTCTTACACAATGTGTCGAGGTTACAGCCCAATGTGCGAGCATGTCAAAGCTCACAAAAAAATTACCCTTACAAAGCCATCTGCCTGCAATGCAAAGTTATATGAAGGGCATCAGGCAGTCAGACAGAAGCAGGCTGAAAGGCAGAGTGACAGCCTCGTATGATGGCTCTACTAGATAAACAGAAGCCCGCAAATGAAAGCCTCTCAGAATACCATCATCCGCTGTCACAATGCAATTACGGAACAGAATGATAGCAAGATAGAGGCTCCCGCAAATGGAATGATAAAAGTATTGACTGATTTGATTGAATGATTAAAATAATGCAGACATAAAATGAAAAAAGATTGAAGACTGTTACAGAGAAATAGGTGAGGAAGCATGATACTGAAGGCTTGTCACTCCTGTCTTCACTTCCACACAGACAAGCATATTTGCTCATTGTTTGCTGTGCTCTTTTCTCCCCCCGTTCCAGGTTGCTATTTCTGCAGATGTCAAAGAAGTTCTGTTAACTGATGGAAATGAAAAGGCCATCAAAAGTATCCTTATTCAGATAGAAAACTGGTTTGTTGGGCTCTTTCCTTTTTTCACTGGCTGAGCAACAATTGATACAAAAAGACAGCAAGGGATGTGTGTAATAATAATGGTGTGTGTGTGTGTGAGTGAGAGAGAGAGAGTGTTCATGTACACACATATACCTCTGTAGCATAAGTAATTAGAATACGTAACATTCTTGAATAGATCTATAGTGCTACCTGGAATAAATTCGCATGCTGTTTTACATCAAAAAAGGTGTATGTGTTTAGAATGAAATCACCAAGCAACTGGATAAAAATACTGTATTGTGTTAGAGATTTTGTTCTAGTAAGTTTTAATTTTAAATCATCATCATCATCAAATAATAATAATAATCCTAGGAACAAATTCTAGTTTGATTTTTTTCCCTTCTTCTTCTGGCCTGTTGTACATTGAGCTTCTTTTCAGATATAACCTTTTACTATTACAGTGGTATTACTTTGTACATATATTTATCTAATTTTCACATTTATTTGCTGTTTTGATGATGTTCACATAATATCTCTGCTACTAACCTTTCCCTAGCTTCCTACAAGATGTGCGAGCACTCTGTTAATTACCAGTTATCCAGTATTTCTGTTATAGCAAGGTTTTAAAATATCTATTTCCGGTTTGATACAGTTATTTTATTCCTACACTGGAACACATTCTTATTTAATCTTAGTAGTACATATGCAGGTAAACAAATTTGCACTTTAATATGACTGCAAATTATTCCCTCTCAGTTAACTAAGTGTCTACAATAGTAGAAGAACTGAGTCCCATAGTGAATATTAATGGCTGTTAGAAATCGAGAGTGAAATGCAGAAGATATCTGTTTGCTTTGGGTTCTTGGTGATAATGGTATTTGCATGTTAAGAGTCTTCATTTGGTGAAGACTGTAGTGTAAATGTCAAAGTCATAAAGAAATCTCTTTGTTAGTGTGATTGAAATTGTTTCTTTTTCTCAGTTTCACCAGTACTTTACTGTGAGTTTAAAGCACAGGAAAAAGTGCTTGTAACATGCATTTAAGTAGTAACATTAGTAGACAGACTTTGAAAACACTTGTGCCCTTTCTGTGAGACCTTAAGATACATGTATCTGTTTCAGACACTTGAAAAATATAGAGACTGAAGCAGTCCTAATCATCAAATCAGAAATAGGAGGGAGGAGGAGAGTATTTTTGTTCTTATGTTACCTTCACTAGGAAAATATTATTGATTTTACCCCATCCTTAAATACACCATCTTTTTTTTTTTGTCCAGTGCGCTACAGTGGTCATGAAATATTCTGTGCTCTTGCCTTACACCAAACTCTGTGAAGGAAACAAAAAACAAAACTGGAGGAAAAGCAAACATGGTTTTAGAAGGTAATATAATTAAATTGGGAGGTATTATGACAAAGTGGAGTTACTTAAGCTGCCAGCCCTATCCAACTTACCTAGGAGAAAATCTCACTAATCTCAATAGGACTTGCTTCTGAACAAACCTGTGTAGGTTAACCTATTTTAAACCCACCGTTTTGTGGGGTCTTACATATCTGCAAAGAGGTTTCATCACATCGCAGATGTTTTCTGCGTTAGCAGATGATTTTTCATGCTAGCTAGAACATAGGTAGCTCTTTAAAAATTTGACTTATAATTGTATTAGATTACAGTTTGGAATATTTTGACTGTCATAAATGGTGCCAAGAGTCTTTATCAAGTGAGCTGGGGTAAATTTCCACCCATTTTAACCTGTGTGGAAAGCAAAGCTGTATCAGAGTTTCGAATATATGTAAAAACTGTGTCCACTTCATACTTTATAAAAAAAATCTGAGATAAGTTGAATGTATTAAATGATATTTTATATTAGTTTACCAAGCTAGTAAAAAAAAAAATTGCATGCTTCTACTGGCTTTCAATGCTGTTGTCAGTGTGCTTAAGCCTTATGTGATACTCAGCTGTGAGTGGAAACCTCCTAAGTGAACATGTTTCAAATATTGTTTCCCTGGATTCTGCACTGGAGGATTACTAAGTGCTTAGTGTCGTGCTCTGTTGTTGAGCTGTTAAAATGAAATATCCTTCTTATTTAAAATTAGAGTTTACTTTTGTCCTTTAAATTTCTTTGGAACTCTAAATTATATGCCAGTTACACTATAATGTCAAAAATACCTTTCTAAAAAGTCAAAATGGTGTCAACTCAGGAGGAGAGAAAATCACAGTCAGAAGCCAGGAAATCACTAAGCAAGCCTGCTAATTATTCTTAATGGGCAAGATGAACACATTAAGAAACAAATGAATACATCAGTGAAATGTAATTGAAAATCGACCTGGCAATAGTGTTTTGCATCTGAGCATCCACTTTTATATTATCATCATTGTCATACTTATTATTGTTGCTGTTATTAGCATTATTCACAGAGGATACCTAGGGGTCCTTCCTTTGTGAAGTCATGAATTGAAGGTGCAGATTTTATTTTAGTTTTTTTAAAAGAAAACCACTGAGTGTATTGTGCCCCATCAGTTTTTGATGGGTTTATTGTCAATCCATTTGTGAGAGTAATAATTTCATTTACTATGGGGATGTCAAAGGATGTGCTCTCTTAATACAAAATCAATAAATTTCAGGTATGTGGAATACACAGACTTGCTTTTGTATTAACTCTTTAAGGTTTTAAATAGTCTTTCTTTATATGGAGTAAGATTTGGGGATGATTTTAACATTCTTGAGCGGTTTGACATGCAAACATGAATGCATTCTGTTTAAAACTGTGTCTCTGTTCATATTATCACCTGTAGCACCTTACTTTTGAATAAGTTGACATAACACATGGCTGCACTCTCTTATTATCACTGAAGTGACTACACTTTAATAATTGGCTGTGTAGGGTAATAATGATGATGATGATGGCCATCTTAAAGTACCACTCCTCTATTTTTTTGTTTGTTGTTTGGCCAGTGATCAAGCAATGCAAGTTGTTTGACTGGTAAGTCAGATAATTGGTGCCCCAAGGGAAAAATAAAATGTATTAAAGGAAAAATTAGCAATGAACCTGAATATCTTATAACCTTGAAAGAAATATAGATCTGAATTTTAGGACTTGAGCATTCCATAAATTTATTACCCAGATTGCAAGGTGAAAGTTCTGTTATTTATTTATATTGTGCATTTTTTAAAAAAACAAAAAAAGTTTAAATATAACCCAGAATTTCCACATTCATTGACAAGACATTCAGCTAGGACAAAATGGTTATGGGATTTTTATTTTTTTTTAAAGAGTGGTCTATGCTTTATTGTAGCATGAATTCTGATCTGGTACTTACCAAGTAAAACATAATACTTGGAAGTATGAGATGGGCTTAGAGTGCATTAAAATGCTGTAATACAAAGAACTCTCATAACATATTGTAACACAAAATAATACAGCTATAGAACATATAGTAAGGATCTTTTTAAAAAAAATCTAAGAAAGGATATGCTGCCATGGATAGATTGAATCTAGATTCTGTAGTTTGTAGATTTCTATGCTAAATAGTACATATTGACTATAATCCTGCATCCAATTACAAACAACATCATGTAGAAACTCTGATGATTTCAGTAAGAATTGGATATGAATTTGATTGTATGATTGGATACAGAATTGAGACACTGATTTATATACAGTTGAATCAAAATTATTGAAAGTTTCTTTCAAAAGTGAATGAATTGGCCTCATTTTGAGTGTTTCATTAGTGTTTTAGCTCAATTAACCGAATGATACATAGTCACTTGCAAGATTAGTCATGCCATTTCTTTCTTTTCTGTGGCCCCGATTATGGCGTTATACAGAATGATGACATGAAAACATTTCAAAAAAGCACAGAGGACTTCTAAAAATAACATCATCACCACAACATTATTTCAACTTTTCAGTGATCTTCTGTTGTAAAGGCGAGCATGTCCATTACATTCATGCGCTTCATAAACACGGTCTTCTGAGATGCATTAGCTGTGATACATTACAGAATTGTGTTTTTAAAATGCTGTTTCCATGATTTGCAGCCTAATTTTATGGCCACTAAGTTCATGGCAGGAGAATAAACACCATGATGTTGAGATCACCTGTCAGGAATCTGTTTGTCTCGCTCCCACACTAGATACTTTTAATGAGGATTTTTTAATGAAACAATATGCAAATTTTGAAAAGTTGTTATAAAATATGACACAAACAAAATTCTCATGCATCTGAAATCAAATTCTATCCATTTCTGCTTTTATTCAGGAGAAAAATTAACAGTGGATGGATGTGTGCATGTTTGAGCAAGCTGGGCAGGGGGAAGGGTTTAATGCACATCGGAATGATCATTTGCATGTAGATGCCTCTCAGCATTGTGTTGTTGTCAATGGGATCCATATTTTAATCTGCATTTTTAACCACTCCTGATCAACATGTGTTGGTCCTAATGTTCATCCGTGTAAACAATTCCTTCAGTTGGATTAAAAGCAAGAACTTCATGTATGCAAGCATTGCTTCGAAAACCTGAGATTTTCCATACATTTGAATGATACATAACCGAATGAGGAGGGAAAATGACAAAATAGAACCACGTTTACACATCCCCTATTTTCAAAGCATTTAAAATATTGTCACTATATTTAAGAGGAGTAAAATCACTCAAATTGCATGGTGACTTAACTGATTTGTCAATGGGTCTGGTACCATTTTATACTTTTGTAGACAGCAAAGTATTTTGAGAATTATAGTCTGAAGTAATCACATCATGTTATCTATGTCTACCCATATTTTTTTTCTTCTACATATGAAATCAGTAGCATTTTCTATAATGGTTAAAAAAGACATTATGAATTTAAACTTATTAGATAAAAGAAAGACACCTGAATTTTATTATTAAATTTATTTCTATGCATAGATGAAAAATATATCACTTTTTAAAATTCTCTCAACTAGGATAACAGCAGTTTTAGCATGCAAAACAAACTTTTCAATCTGTTCCTCATTAACGAGTCTCTCTTGCCTTGAGGAACTGAATAGGGTTCAGAAGGAGAAGGGGCCTCCCCATAGATTTCTTTATTAATTCAGAGATGGAAACAGTGGTCTTCAAAAAAGAGTCAGGAGTGAAACACAGTTCCCCAGAAAACGTTCCCCTAATAATACAGTGCAGTACAACATAAAAATGACTTCATCACACTTGATTTATAATCTTTATTGTATACCATGGATGTCCAAATATGAAGCATGAGAATGCTAGGTCAAATGTAGAATGTAATTTGAAAATTATCTGAAGTCAGACAAAATTGTATAGTGCAACTAAAAATAATTGCTTTCTGTTGTAAGAGTTTAGTTTTGATTTGGTTGATTTTAAAATGTATATCAATCTTAAATACATTTAAAATATATGTAAATCTGAACATACAAAAACACAAATGTTGTGATAGCTCATACATTTTGTTAATGTTACAATTAAAGGTGCCCTTGATTAAGGGGCAGGTCCTTAAAATTTTTTCAGGAGAGCCATTCCTTCATGCTTGAAAGAGAAGAGGGATCATATCTAACACACACACACACACACACAGCCTTCTAAAAACAAAGTGATTCTTTCTTTCTTTCTTTTTTTTTGAATATTATTTTTTCCATGTACAAACTAATTTGTATTGATATCTCTCCTTCCCACAGTTTGGAAAGCTATTAGTTAAAAAGTGTTATATACCTTGTGACAAAGCCCCCTCCTCAGTAGCTTGCAGTGTTAATGTTGAAGAAAACCCCTAATAATTTCTTATGTTTTTTGTTACATTTTTTATTACTTTAAAAATCTTTATACATTAAGAAAAATGGCCTAAATTTGGTGGGGTGTGTGTGTGTTTCAAAATGCACCAAGAAAACATTTTTAGCAAGAAGAAAAAAGTAATGTGAAAATGTAACAGAAATGGAGAAAATGAAAGTTCTTAATCAACAGTGAGTGGGGCATATTACTATGCTGTTATTACCCCAAAATGTAATGGGTTACAGATTTTGTCCAGAATTCCAGAATTGGTTCTTTCCACACCTTACCCTTTTCCGTCGTGGTCCTGGCATCATCCCAGCAGCGCCTTTGCTGGTATAAGAGCGTGTCCCCAGCGCTCCCTTCCGCACTCGGCTGCCTGCCTGTGGATGGGAGCGTGAGCAACATGCGCCTTCATTCCGCGCTGCAGCCAGCCTCTCTGCACTGGGGAAGGAAGACCCTAAATCACAATGCCACCCATTCTGCAGGGCTGCTGGTGATGGGAGTGTTGAGTGATCATGGGCCATTAACAGATTTTTTCCATTAATGGAATATCCTGCATTCAAGATAGGTGGGGACGCATTGCCAGTAGGACTGTGACGACGCTGTGCAAAAGCACAGCTCTAGGGCCACTGCCAACGTCTCCCTATTGTGGGACAGCGATGCCATGTGGAAATGGCCTTAGTTAAGTACACTTAGTATACTGAGGGCCTTTCCACACTACACTGTTCTAGTGCTATTATTCCACTTTCAACATCCTATGGAATTTAGTGTTTGCGGTTTAGGGAGGGGCATTTAGAATTCTCAGCCAGAGCTCTTTGGCCTCAGGAAACTACAAACCCCAGAATTCCACAGGATGTTGAAAGTGGAATAATAGCACTATAACAGTGTAGTGTGGAAAGGCCCTGAATTCCATATACTTAGCTAAGTAACTTTGCCTGGTCTGCCTCTCCTAAAACCTTACAAAAATATTCACCCATGCTCCAATAGCTGGCAGAATGCATGTCCTCCTTCTTATGGAGCTGGTGCCTAGGGGTGAGTTACATTCATAGCAATAGTGATCATGAATATGAAACAGAGTAAATCTAGGTAACCGTTTTGTATTATCACAACTACTTTAGTCAGGATCATGATACTATTGCCATGATTCTAACTCCCTTCCAGACCTAAATGCATGGGGAAAAGGATATCTCTCCTGCAGGCAATTCAAGTTTGGATGAATGACATTTTCATCAGTTTTGGGGGATGCAGTAGGAGAGGTTACTTGGTTAAGTATTCTTAATGTATATTTTGTATACTTAACTAAGTAGCTGATACAGGATGCCAGCCTGTCTTTAACACATTATTTCAAGCTCTGACCTTTCCTTCCATGATTATGTATTTATTTGTTACATTTATATCCTGCCTTTCCTCCAAAGTTCTTCTTTTGTCATCTACTTTTATTGCAAAAACAACTCTGTCAGGGAGGTCAGGCTGAGAGTGAATAACCAGCCCGATGGAACTCAAGGAAATCTCCTATCTAGGTAATGAGTCAGGTCTTGACCTGCCTGTTTGTGTACCTTCACATCATAGATCTGGTAGATTTAATTGATCAAGAAAATAAATAAAGCATAATTCATATTTATTTGTCATAAAATCCTTAACAATAACTGATTCTTTAAAAATCAGGTGAAAATCTGTGCATTTGTGTGGGTGAATGTATTCATAATAACAATAGTTTTCCAGAGACATAAAAGTTGAAGAACCTGTAAGAATATTTACAGTGAAGAAAAGTTAATATCCAATTGGTTCTTTTAATTGTATGAATGATTCTTAACACCTGCTTTATAGATGTAAGTGATATTGTCAGAAGAAATGAAAAGGCGGGAGTGTTTAGAGCCAAAGCCGTTTCAACCTGGTAAGATACTCTGTATGTTGTTTTTTATATATATTGTTTCCAAATAAAATTTACCTTCTTAAGTAAAAGTAGTATGAGAAAAGAGAGATCACTCACCTTTGAACATGTTCTTAGTTTTCACTAGCTGTTATTTTTCAGATGACAGCCAGAAATTATATACCTGTAGTACTTATGTCTTGACTGCCCATGTGGTGCTCAATACCAGGTTTTTTTCTGTTCCAAAAAGTGTGCTTATTTAAACATTTGCTTTTATATTTAATATATTTTCTCTTGTGTAAGCCATTTTAGTATTTATATTAGCCGCATAGAAAAATATAATTTAATATTGTCACTGAGTAAAGCCACATTGTTCTCCAGTGCTCCTATCACAACATATATGAAGTGAAAAGATATGCTTAAGCTACTCAGTAATTCGTCGAAAAGAAAAGAAGATACGTGGCTCGCCTCCTATTATTGGTTATGGTCTTAAAAGTTAGACTTAGCACCTCATAAGTGCCTTATATTCTCCTTTGCGATCATGCCAGCATTGTCATGGCCACAAATACCCCTAAAACCCTCCTGCCAGTGAGCAACCGTGCAAGGAGCAGAATCAGGGACCCCAATTACAACTGTGTCACACTGTCACTCGCTGGGAGAAGGGAGCTCTGGTGCCCCACTCACAAGCACCACAGAACTCAGTCACTCGGAATGGCTGACTGGCTTTTAAGGTAGGTTTCAGAGGTCAGGTCAAAAGATGGAGCATAGCTACAATATCATAGCTATGCCTCTGGTGCAGCATCTCAGCCACACACACACACACACACACATATATTTCAAGGCTATTACAGCTAGAGACAAAATATTGAGCAGAGCAGAGCAAACATATAAGGAATGTTTGTTGATGAGAAATACTGATTTACGAAGATATGTTATACTGAAACAGACTATTGTCTTCTGTGGGTCAGTATTATCTAATTTCATTAATACTAGCTCTTCAAGGACATAGACAAAGGTCTTTCAAAGCCCTGTTAACCAGTGGTTATTAATTCAAGATGCTAGGGTCTGAATGTGGGACCTTATAATTGAAATATATGTGCCATCAGTGAGCCATTTATAGATCATCCTTGGTTTCCACCTAAAGGACAAAAGGTTTAAGGTGGGATGGAAATTTTCACCTGATTAGGTTGATTAGATTGTGCCTCTTCTTATTGGGATGATGGGAGGTAGTGCAGTCATAGAGCAAATACTTAGAATCCCAGAGGTTCCAGGATCCAGGTAAGACTGGAAGTGTTTCCTGTCTCAGAATTTGGAGAATCTCTGGATACTTTCCATCTGAGTTAAATGGATCAGTGGTCTGATAGGTTATGAGTGGGTTGCTTTGGACTTACTTTCCTGCTTCTGGGTTTTCATTTGGCATCTGGCTGGCTGCTGTGGAAAACAGGATACTGGACTAGATAGGCCTTTGATTCATCAAGAAGAACCCTGCTGGATGAATCAAAGGTCTATCTAGTCCTTATATTTTTAGCATTTTTGTTAGATTTGTCCTGTCAAAGTAGCATAATGGAAAACAACTCCCTTGGAATGGATCAAATAGGTGTCAAGAAGCATCTGTTTCATAAAATCAGCCCAGTTAACTTCTTTGTGTATGACAGAAACAATACAGGACAAATCTGGATTTCATTATCCACTGATTTACCTTGCTTTCCTAAAAATGCAAAATGCTGAACCAGTGCCCAAAGCTGTTGAAGAATTGTGCTATGTTTGCTATAATATTTATAAAATATTTTTATCTGTACCCAATTCCCAACTGTCCCAGGTTTGTGATATCTAAGAACATCCCCACACCATGGTCCTAATGTCTTTCTGCATGCAGTCAATGACTGAGCACTTTAGGGATTCAAGAGCTGAAGTCCAAGTCTTAATGGAATAGCCAAAAACAAGCACCAAAAGACAATGGGTTAAATACAGACATAATCATGTATATAGTAAATATGGAACTAAGGCCATTTGCGCCCTACACAGTTATAGTGCTATTATTCCACTTTCAACATCCTCTGGAATTCTGGGGTTTGCAGTTTAGGGAGGGGCATTTAGAATTCTCAGCCAGAGAGCTCTTTGGCCTCAGGCAACTACAATTCCCAGAATTCCACAGGATGCTGAGTAATAGCACTATAATAGTGCAGTGTGGAAATGGCCTAGGAAATAAAGTGAAAGCCTTGCACAAGAAGTTATTTTCACTTCTTTTTGTGGATTTATACTTGCTTCAGCATCAAGCTAAACGTTATAATGATTCAGAAACATGGTGGAAAGATGTAGTTTTGAGAAGTCGGACCGTCTGTATTTCCTACAAGAGGTATTTCTGTTTGCGGCTAAACTTTTGATTAGAAATAACTTCTTTGGGGTTTAAAGCAAGCAGGTCTTATTTTGTGACTTATTTGCCAAACATTAATGCAATGACTAATTTTTGAATGATCCAAACATCCAACATAGTGCCTTTCCCATGAACCAGAGCACCTCAGATTTCAGCTCATCATGAGCAGGCCTCTGGTTTTCCCCTCCCCATGTACCCATACATTTTGTGGGTTTTAAATTGCCATGTATTGAGTGCAGGACTGCATCTCTTGTCAAGATTTCAAACATGGTCTTTTAGATATCAATCAAAAGCACATTTTCAATGATGTCCTCATTTACATTTATCTAATGTCTAAGGTCATTTGTGATCATTTGAGTGTATTTCAGCATATGGAATCAGTGAATAATAGATTTCAGCTCCATGCTGTGAAGAAAGATTGTGTTTTTACAAGACATAATGTTGTTTACTGGGTGTTAATAATCACTAATTAATAAACATATCTAGGTTTCTGAAATGTTGCATTTTCTGCGATGAAAATGTCAAGTGTTTAACTTACTGAGTACAATAGCATTTTCCTGAGTTTTCTGCATAAAATAATTTAATTATAGAAATAAGCGTAATGTTGCAAATACAATATGGGGCATACTAGGCCAACAGGTTTTTATAAAGTCCCATTCAAACCTTTTTATTTCAACAGGACCTATTTAAGGACATTACAATGTCACAGAATCTACGTACTGTTGTAGTACACAAATATCGACATCAATTTTGAGTAACACTTTACTTTTACTGTCTTTTACTTGTTGCATCATTGTCTAATGCACCCATCTGATACTTGCAGGTAGTTTCCACTAAAATTAACAGGATGTATTTACAAGCAAAGGTGTTAGTCCTGTTCTGCAAACACCTTGATCAAAATTGTGTAGTCTAATCCAGGTTCCTATGAAAAACCAGGCCTTGGCTATATTTTTAAATAACTACTGTATGTGCCTGCATCTCAGAGAGACATTTTGGAAACTGCTCAATTAAGCCCTGCATCCAGCAAACTCTATTTGTTAGATGAGTCATTGGTTTGATCATCTAAGCAGAATTCCTGGAAGATTGCTATAGTCATTGTTGCCCACTGTCCATACAAACAGCACGTTTGAGGCCAATTTCATCTTTCAGCACCAAAGCAAGAACTGGCTAGACAGTTCTGACTATGTTAAGAGATATGGAGCAAATGAAGGAGTCAGTTTTGTTATCCAGAATTCCCTCTGTGTCAAGCTCCTTCACCACAAAGGCCTATAAGCTATATTGATTTAAGGTTATAACTTCTGCAGTTTACCTTGTCTCTGCTGTGGTAAACCATGGCCCTGAGTTTGCAAGACCTAAGTGGGGCTGTTGATTACTGGGGCTCATGAAGCTCTCTCATGCATAGGAGCCAGATTGACAGCAAATAAGCATAACAAGAATAGCAAAATTTCTTGAAGACAAGATCTGTAGAATGATTCTCACACAAATATTGACCTTCTCTCTGTGCAAGTTCATGACAATGAATGGTTGGGCAGGCTGGCAGAAATATCTACTCTTCCTTGGAATGGCTGGGCAGACCAGGTGAAGTGAGGAGACTATATATAACCCTTGTGCCTAAAATAAATAACCCCTATGCCTAAAATACCATAGGGTCTTTGCTTACCTCCTCCAGAAAATATCTAAGGCTCCAATGTAGTTCAAGGAAGGTGTTCTAGTCATATTCAGATTTTCAGTGGGACTTAAAAGACACCTGTAATACGAAACAACACCCAAAAAGTGAGTCTTGGGATTGGAGGACTTTGCAGCAACAACACAGTATTGACTCATGTTTCATTTATGCAACTGAAATCCTGAGAACTTTTGCATGCAGCCTTATACTGAACCAGATATCCCACTATAACCCATGATTTATGATCCCGATCCTCTGACAGCAGGAGTGAGATATTTATTGACTAATAACAAACACTACCTTAAGGAAGAATCATTTGATGTCCGTTGAGCCAGAGGTTAGCTGGATGGAAACGTAGATATTCAGGTCTAAAAGACTGAAACCTCCTTGGCGTAGGTCTGACCAAGTAGCCCCAGTCACATATCCAGAGGAAGACATCGGAAAAGGCATGTATACATTTCAAATGGGCTGACTGCAACTTTGAAACCTTGAGAGACTAAGTGTCTTCTAGATGGAGCCAGTGATCACAAATTGCAGGAACTACAAAGCTGAGGTCTATCTGCATAATCCAGTTTCTGTTCTTTCCCAGGAAGAGGGTCCACCGCCCCCCCCCACAGGGATGTTCTACCCTATAATTGGGTTCCGTTTTGAGGTTTGCTGGCTTTTTCTTGTTCTCTCTCTCTCTAAGGCCCGTTCATTCGTTCTCTCACTTTGTCTCTTTGTTTGACAAGCTGTCCCATGTTTTCCCGAAACAGCAGCCTTCAGGATCAAGTGCAGTATATTTGCTTTGTCCCCTCAATCCTTCCCTTTCTTAAGATTTTCAAACTCGGTAGCCCTTGTGTGCTTGTGTGAATGAATGCTGTGTGTGTGTGTGTGTGTGTGTGTGTGTGTGTGAGAGAGAGAGAGAGAGAGGAACTTTGCCAATTCTGCCAAATAAAAGTCCATTTAAAAGGACACTTGACTTCTCTCTTTCTCATGCAGTCTGACCCCGTAAACACAGGATAAAAGATCTCACTGCATTGCTCTGCCCTCCGTTTGGCCAAGTTGTGCTCTGCTAATTTCTCCAACCCTTGTAAAATCCAGGTGTCCCCCAGGGACCCCACAAGCCAGGGTAACACCATATCCTATGTCTACTCAGATTTTGTCTATGCATAAACTTTGTATTTGTTGATGTTATTTGTTAGTTTCAGCCCATTTTTCTACATTGTCAGTTATAATGAATTATTGTCAAGGTTATGAAGATTTCTGCTTACACACTGGAAGTTTCCCTTTGTCCTCATATTCCCCTGTGGTTCCTCGAACTCCTCTGAAAGAATCTGCTTCAGAAGATTCTCCCAGGCCTCCAGAATAGGTTTTTGGAGGATTGTAGGAAGGGAGGATCACTTTGGCTAGAGCCAGTGTAGTGGTTTGAGTGTTATACTGGGACTCTGGGAGATCAGGGTTCAAATGTCTGCTCAACCGTGGAATTACACTGGGTGACTTGAACAAGCCACACTCTTTCAGCCTCAGAGGAAGGCAATGGCAAATCTCCTCTAAAGAAATCTTGCCAAGAAAACTCCATGATAGGTTTGGCTTAGGTTAATCGTAATTTGGAAACTACTTGAAAGCACACAATGACAACAACAAGAATAAATTTCTTTCCTTTAACTTCTTTTAACTGTTATCCAGAAGCCATTCCACCAGACTGAGGAAGAAGGAGAGAAGGAAAGCTGGGTCAGAATCCACCATTCTGAGAAACCAGCTTCATCAGGTCTTGCTTCTTCATGACTGTCATCCAAAAACCTTTTATCAGGCTGAAGAACCTTTTCCTTTTCTCTCCCGATAGTGTCACGTCCTGTTAGATTATAAGCTGGGAGCAGGGATTGGCTTGTTGTCATCCTCCCCCTTCAATATGTAACATACTTTGAGAACCTTTCCAGGTATATAGCTGGGTATAAATGTGACTAAATGAATAAATATTCTATGAATAGAGGCTTTCCATTACAATTGGTCATATACTGGATTTCACCCTTTGTTCCTGTCTTTTGAAATGTTAGCTATTTCTCCGACTTCAGTATCATCTGCAAATTTAATAATTGTTCCCTCTGCCCATATCACTAAGTCATTGATTGAACGGTGAAAGAGTATGCATATGCCACAATATTTGTTAAAGATATTTTCTATTATCTATCTATATATATGATAGGTGGTAGATGATAGAATAACATTCTATTATACATTGACAGAATTCCTTTAACAGGCATAGGAAATATATGCACACAGCAGTGTTCTACTGTGTCTGCTCCTGTCTTCATTATCTAGAGATAAACTAATTTTTATTTGTAATCTCAAAACATTTCTGATAAAAGCAGCTGACCTTTTTTTTAATTTTAGTGATCTTATATCAAACTTGGTTCATGAAAATGTAGAAAAGAGAGGTTGTGTTTTGTTTCACCTTTTCCCAACGGTCTCTTTTGCAGCCTTTTCAAAGGGTGGGCTACATTTCACAACTCTATTGGAAATTTGTCATCACTGTGGGCTTTCTAGCAGGAAAGTGACCCATGATGACTTGAATATTGTCCATGGGAACTAACCATCAAGGCACAAATAATCAGAACATCTGTGGTTGAGCATTTTTCAAGTAGCCCTAGGTGTAATACAGGTGTTGCTATCAAGGTCAGAGGAAATAGCAGACTGGCTGACTGCAAACAAAAATATAGTGCTGTGCCTGATAAGATTTATTCAGCTAAACCAATTATTTTGGTGGTAGAAATTATACTGTAGTATTTTACTTTTTAGCCTATTGCAGAGTTATTCAAACATTCTTAGTAATGCTGACTAATGTTCCACAGATATGACATTACCCTTCTCAACAAGTAACATTTACCTGCAACCATGTGAGAAGAGAAGGCTGGTCATAGATAAGATCAAAGGGCCATAGTTTAGTGGTAAAGCATATGCTTTACATGCAAAAGATCTGACAATGGAATCCCTGGAGTCTCTTGCTAGAGCTGGGGAAGAAACCATGGAGAGCAGCTGCCACACTATGTGGAAAATACTGTGCTAGATGGGCCAGTGGTAGCAGCAGGGATCTTCCAATTTTCCTAATAAATAGGTAGCTCTTTTAACTCATGTTATAGTTAGAAGTCACAGGAGTCAAGTGAGGCTAGGCCACTCACATCAAGATATGGTCCATGAAGTTGTCTTATATGGCTCTGAGTGGCCCTATTAAATTTAATGATACAGGCAACATTTAACTTCTCATACCCATGGGCACAAATACCATGGCACTGGTCAATAGTCTTCTACAATCAATGGCTTGAGAAACAGTTATTTGGAAAAATTAATTCCCTCCCACACTGTTCCTAATTCCCATTTTAGTTAACTAGTTCAGAAGAATGACAGGATCAGTGCCACCAAAAGCTACTGAGATATCCAAGAATTTGTCAGATGCGCTTGACTTAAAGAGAGTGACTAAGGCTGTTTTCAATAACCGGAACTAAAGTTGGACTGAAATGGGGAGGAGTATTTTTGGATTTGGGGATGATCATATCACTTTTGCTTTCTCACACATTCAAATGGTTCAAATTTTGGTAAATTCTGATCCAAAGCAAACTGCAATGAAATTGTCACCTATCTCTAGAAATGAGGAGGACAAAATTCACTGGCATCATAATTTCTCTTGCTGATCATTGGTTTTCTTTTTCCATCAAGGATGAATGAAAACACAAACTGATGGATGTTTCTAGGTTAAAAAGGGGGGATAGCCCAGTGACTATCAGTAGGAATACTGAGGATACCAGTGAACTTTTCTTCCTGCCCCAGTTTATCCCCTCCCTCCATAAAACTTACAGGGAGTTTCTGCACTATGTATATTCATTATATACTTTAGTTACTGTAACATGGTTATTTACAAAATATATTTTCATGTTCTCAGAATTTGTTCTGAAAATACAGCAGTTGCCCGTTCCTCATAACTAGAAATAACTTTTTTTTTGTAACATCCGTGCACGTCCTTTTGATGACATGATCAAGATGGTATGATATGCATCACTGATAGATTAAGAGTGCAATCTTATATAAATTATACGTTGAATAGCATTGATTCTGCTTGGATTGACTTACGTTGAATGAAATCAAGATCAGGATAGAATCATAGAATCTTAGAAGTGGAATGGGACCACAAGAGCTATCTAGTCCAAACCCCTGCCATCTTGGAATGCACAATTAAATCACTCCTGAAAGATGCCCATCCAATCTCTGTTTAAAGACTTCCAAAGAATGAGATTCCAACTTGCTCTGATGCTCTGAGGCAGTCCCTTCCACTGTTGAATAGCTCTTACAGTAAAGAAGTGCTTCCTAATGTTTTAGTTGAATCTCTTTTCTCCCAGTTTGAATATATTGGTTTACATTCTGGAGCAGCAGAAAGAAAGTTTGGAACATCCGCTACCTGACATTTCTTCAGATATCTAAAGACAGCTATCATGTCACCTTTCAGCCTTCTCTTCTCCAAGCTAAACATGCCCAGCTCTCTCTGTTGTTCCTCATAAGACTTGTTTCTGAGAACTTTGACCATCTTGGTCACTTTTCTGGACATATTCCAGCTTGTCAATATGTTTCTTGAACTGTGGTCAGCCCAATTGACATATATGTGGAAAGAGCTTACTGGTAAATGAGTCAAAGCATCAGCACTTATTTTATGTTTTCCAGAGCTGGCTGTCTAGCAGTACTGGGATCCCTCTTTTCAGTGGCTTCCACCATTCTTTCCCCTTCCACCCACCTCTTCAGTGTTCTGGAGCATTCTAGGGAGAAATGGCAGCCTCCAGTGGAGACTGTCTTCCTCTCCCCCACCCCACCCCATTCCCTGTATTCCCTATATTCTCGATGCCCAGGGCTTTCTGGGGTGGAAGGGGCAGTTGCCACTTGTGAAGTCAAAATGTAATGAAGATTATGGGTTGTGTTTGTACCTCCACCCGTAAATGTCACTTTCTGAACAAAAAAACCCCCACCCAATTCTGCTCTGTTCAGTTACCAAATGAATGAGACAACTAAACAGGAAAATGTTTTCACACCTTTCACCAGCGTTAGAGCAGTTATATGGGGAGAGGGCCTTCTCAGTTGTACCCCTGCCTCTGGAACTGTTTCACAAGTGAAGCTTACATGTCACCAGCTCTACTATTTGCTTTGATAAAAAGACCCTTCAAAGCACTTTCCAGACCTTTTGAAACTTGAGTTGAATTTGGTTATATCTTCTGTTTTGATCTTATGCTCTTACTGTCACAATTTTCTTTGATTTTATTGTTTCAGTGGGTTTTTAAATTTTTTTCCCAGTCTTTCTGAGAGAAGCAGTCTGAAGGACAGCAAAGGCATTTCAAAATAAATACATGGCTAAATAAACATATTGTTATACTGCAAAGAATAATGGTGAAGGAGCTCAGCAAAGAATAATAAAAATAGATCATAGTGAAATGTGACGTCTCATTAGTTCTCTTTTTGTTCCATTTACTTTTTCAAGTCTTTCCTAGCTTGGGGGAAAAAAATCTTCATTTTTTCAAGCACTTGTAAGATCACAAAACAGTGCAGCAGTTCACCCACTCCCAGTTGCAGATCTTCAACTTGGAGCTGCGACAGTCCATTCCATGGGATTGTATACTGAATGAAAAATGATTGAGACAGAATGCTCCATAACATAAATGCTGTTTTGTGCTACCCTTCTTGCTTTATCAGGGCTCCCTGTTCTTCTGCTGTGTATTCAGTCACTGTGGAATCTATATCTGGGAATTCACCTTTTGGAGAAAAAACAGAACTTGGAAGTTCTACATTACAGATATCTGTATATATTTTCCCAGAATAATGCAATTACTTGTAATGCCATTGGTTTGGGGATATAGTATGTAATTACTCCAGAACCATTGCTTTCGTAAACTATTTGAAGGAAGTTTGGCTACAGAACTATTTAGGACCATTTTTGTACTTTTAAGTACTCTTCAAGCTAGTAAAGAGTAGTATTAACACATTCTTAAAATAACAAATTAATGTTTAAAGATATTTATTGATGAAAAACAAATTACTTGTTAAAAAGAGTACAGTTCCAAGCTTGGGGGAAAAAATGTAATTCTGTCATTTAGTTAACACATATTAATTGAAAGGAACTATAAAAGAATACTGTCTGCTGCTACTTTTTGTTGTGCTGCAATGTGGCTTGGTTTAAACACTGCAAGGAACAATGAGTCAGAATACTTTGACTGGTTTGGAGTGGAAACTTCAGTGAGCCATCAGCAATCTTTCCGCATCTTTCCCAGTGCATGGTGAGAGTTTTCCTGTAATTGGAGACTTGTTGGCAACACAGGTCCTTTATGCAAAGCACATTCTATTTTTGTCCTCTATGTGGATTAACCTGTGGAATAAGAGAATGTCATAATGCCAGCGCCAAGTCTCCACATGTTTCCATAGAGGCATAGGAAGATACTTTGAAGCCAGAATTTTCTGAGAGTGTGGCCACAGTTTACACTCACAAAGAATGCTTTACATACCTGAGCATACTTGGAGTGGGACGGAATGGAAGAAGTTCAGAAGTCTGCTATGAAGAAGCGGCTTACTCACACCAGCAGAGCTTCCTCTTACTTACCAGTGTAGCCCAGTCGCTGCAGCGGAGTTGCTTTTGCTAGGGCATATGTCTCTGAAGTTCTAAGAGACAATTTCAGTAAGATCTCTGGGAAGATTATTCTTATTCAACATATGCCCTTCCTACTTGGTGCTTAGATTTGGCTTCTGTTGTTTGTTGCTCAATAACTTCCATTCTTTCTTTTTTTTTTTTAATTATTAAAAAAGTGCAAAAGAAGATAAAATAAGTAGAAAGAAAAATTAGATATTAAGTAATATCAAGTTCAGTTTTTGTAACTAATTGATTACATATACAGATACACATGTAATTTATGTCATAACTTGATATATAATGTATTGATAGTAAAGTAAAGTAAGAATAATAAAAAAGAAATAAAAGTAAGGGAAAAAAACACAAAAAAAAACCTTGCTTCAACTTCCTACTTGTGAAGACATGAGTGCTCTGTTATTATCTATGTATGTTCTATTGAGTATACATAGTTGATGTACAATAAGACCATACTGCTATTTGAACATCTAAAACATTTTTGTTGAATAGTATTTTATTAATATAATTCAAATTGTCTCATTGTTACAGAGTGGTTTATAGTTCCATAACCTTTTTCTACATATTTGTCTTTTAAATCTTGAAAATTTTCCTTACTATAGCCTAATCTTGTTTGAACTATGTTCTGCAGTTCAACATTTAATTATTTATTTAATGCTTGCTTTATTTATTTATATAAAAATGGATTTTTGCCCATTATTATCCTCCATTTAACCTTCAATTCCAGAAGCTGCTGTTTTCCCCATTTGGTTTCCCAAAGTGGGGTAATTATTTTCCAATCTTCTTTAAATTGTTTAAAGGTGCTATCTGATAACAAAGTTGTTAATTTGTCTAACTCTGCCATTTTGTAGAGTTTCGTTAACCAGTCTTCTACAGTTGGTGCTGTTTTCCGTTTCCATTTATAAGCAAAAACCAGTCTAGCTACTGTGATCAAATACAGTAAGATCTTCTGGTGACATCTCTTTTTTATCTAATGAATACTATCTAACATATTTAAGAGATATATTTCTGGATACATTGAAAAAGAAATTTTAAAATGATTAGTTATTTTCTCATATATTTGTTTCTAGAAATTTATTCTCAAGTGCCTTGCCACAAAAGTTTCCCAGTATTAGTTTCTTCCTGATAGGCTCAATATTCAGTTGTTGGCTTATGAAGGTCCAGAGACATGGCCCCAATATTATTCTCTTGATGTAGGAATGTTATTCCCTTGGTCCCTTGGTCTTGTGCTATGATTTGCTCCTCGATTACTTAGATCAGTGCATCTCAAGCTATCTGATGTGGAGGACCAGCAGTTATTTCCACCCGAATCTGCCAGGGACTGGCACCATATTTATACCCATTGTTTATAACTGTTTCTTTCTGTGCTGGAAACCTAGCAGTGACCAGCAGCCAGTGGCTCATGGACTGGCAGTGGTACATAGACCACCACATTGGGTAGCACTGGTTTATAGTTTATCATCCATGGCTGAGATGAGGAGGCCACATTCTTTTCAGGCTCTCCAGGAACTCAGTTGGCTGTGCATTTAGTTAAGACAGCAATGATGCTATTGAGCTAAATGTAATGTTCAGCTCTGACTAGAAGATAACCATTGGAACTATGTAACTTACATAAATATTGTCTTACATTTATTTCTCATAGAATGAATAAGTCTATTCTATTTGGGACTAACAATTGGATTTAGGCCCTTGTTTGTAATAACACTGGCAAGGAAAGTAGGATGTAATATTGGGGGATAGGATCCCAACTAAATTAGCTACTCTTTTTTTTGCCTCAACATTTCTCTGCCCCCCCCACCTTATGTTACACCAAGTGATAAATGAGAAGACAGAATGCTATCATAACTTCAGTACTCGAGCATCATTTGGAGTTACACCAGTGTAAGATCTTTAGCAGCCTGTCTTTGTTCAGTTAGTTTAACTCAATGATGGGATTGTGCCATAAATAGTTTAACGCTTTCAAAATGTAAAGGTTTAAAGAGATGAGTGATCCAGTCATGGATTTCTGTCATGTCTACTTAGGCCCTTGCATGAACTCTGAATTGTAAAAGAAACTGAAATAACTGGAGTTCTGATGCCTAGATACCCCTGAGATGATCTGCTTATCAGTAGTTCTTTTTAATATTCTCGCCATTTCTCTTGGGGTCAGAGTCTCCCAAGAATGAATTATACCACTCCAGGTTGAACACAGGAGAAACAATTGTTTGAATGTTCTGTCAGATTTTTTTTTAAATGCAGAAACCTAGGAAGTTACTTTGTACCAAATTAGGCTTTTTGTCCCCATAAGTAGTAGGGAAGATCTGTAGCTCATCAGCAGAATACATTGTGGTCAGAAGTCCTAAGTTTGATCCCAGGCATCTCCAGATAGGGCTGGAAGAGACTCTTATCAGAACCTCTAAAGAGTCACTACCATGTTGTAGGCAATTTCAGCAGGTTCAGGAATGAATGTTCTAGCTTTAAAAATTGCTGTTTTTTGAAATTCGGCAGCACAGAAGGGGGCTGTATCCTATATAAGAGATGAATTGGCTGTTCTGACGGCTTACAGGAGAGGCAGTTCACTCGGAGAGGACAGCCTGAGGAGTCTGAAAGGGGTAGCTTGACCTCACTCCTTATATCCCCCAGTGGTAGACAGTATTGAGCAAGATGAACCACTAATGCCAGACAGCTTCCTATGTTCTGGTGTTCTCTGCTCTGACTCACATTAACTTTCCAAAATCATGAGCAATCACATTCCCCATTGCCTACTGTCTCATTCTTTTAACTGAAATGCCAGGAATCGTGTTTCATGCTGAGGCTACTTCATGGAATCCATTTGATCTGAGTTTTAGACTAGGAGTCCAGGGCTCAAATATCTTCTTGGACATGTAAACTCCCTGGGTGACCTTAGGCAAGTCATACTTTCTAAGCTCAAGAGGAAGGCAATGACAAATCTCTTGAATAAATCTTGCCCTATGAGAGGGTTGCCATGGGTTGGAGTTGACTTGAAGACACTGAGCAACAAAGAACGTACTTTGCTTGCAAAGCATGTACTGAGTTATTGTCATTCCCCGGGTCAGCCCTGAAGCTCTAACATGAAAATAAGAATGGTTTTCTCCTGGTTGTCTGGCTAACATGTTAGAGTTTTTCATATAGGGAATCCATTATTTGAGAGAACTTTCAAAGTGATATTCCTACACCTGCAGCCACATGCTAGTTCCACAAATTTGAATGCATCTCAAGGGCATTGCTGCTAACAAAGAGGTTCTTTCTCTGCCTGAAGTAAATCATCAGCTGTGAGCTGCCACCAGGATTATCTTTTCGCACAAATGCATCCTATACCAAAGAGGTTTTGTTTGTTTATTTCTTCCTTGTTATTTGCTAGAGAGAAAACAATGTTCCACCAGAAGGTGGCAGAAGTAAAATAGGCATGTGATTACATTGTTTACCTGGTACCAGGGTTCAGGATGGAGAGGCTACAAATAAAATGAAATAATTTAAAATAAAATCCTATCCCTAGGAGTCATTCTGGTTTGATGTAGTTCTTTTGACATTGTACATTAGAGATGGCTTCAAATCAATGCCCTTGAACTTTGTTGCATGTACTTTGCATGTACTTTGTTACATGCATTTGGCGTGTTCCTCACTTGAACCTTGCGGATACTTCCAAAAGAGCAGGTGAAGAATATGGACAGTGTGGGTTACTCACTTTTTCAATGGATGAAGTATTCTCTTGTTTGACTGGATCTGATTTGACTCCTCCATACGACGAATAGCCCTGTTTCTTCTAACTGAAAAAGGAAACATAAATGAACACATAATAGAAGGAAGTAACGAGAGAAAAGATATATTAAAAATTAAAGCCAAAAGGGCCCTAGCCGTTTCTCAAGGTAATTCTACCTATTGTAGTACACTAAAATGTTGATGTTTGTGAAAAGACTAAAGCTATAACCTAAATCCAGGATCTTGCTTATAATCTGAAATACATTTTCAGTGTTACACCTGGTTTTAATTCTTCTTGAAATAAAGATCTGCGTGGAATGTTTAAGTACTGTTGTACTTCCAGAGACATAAAGAGGTACAAGAATCAAAAAGCACACAGAATACAGCAGGTGATGTCAGGCAGTTACTGAGTCTTCTCCAATGTATTTTGTACAATAGTGGCAAATAATCAGGGCTTACAGAAATAATCATCACATCTTTTGCTCTTATTTTGCCTTCATGGGATCTCTTTCAGTGGAATGAAGGACTACTGATGGCCTTTAAATCTAGCAACTCAACAGCTAGCTGCCATCGCTGCTTCAGGATACTTTTAAAAAAATAAAAAGAATCAAAATCAAATGAGAGCTAACAACCCCACCAGCTTACCTTTACCTAATTTTCACTGTTGTAACCAAAGTTTCCACGGAAACAGGGTTGAAAAAGCCGGCAGTAGCCAGCAGGCAGCCAGCAGCTGAGAGTGAGAACTCTCCTTTGTCACTTTCCACTAGTGGATGCATGCTGAGTCCTGAAAGTGCCAGTTTGCAAAGCCACCTAGATTTCTAAAATGTGTACCCCCCACCCTTTATAGTTTGTAAAGGTGAGTGTGTGTGTCTGTCTGTCTTTCTGTATGTGTGTGTTGGTGGGGAGGTGATTAAATTAACCTACTGTTTTCTCCCTTGAATTGGCACAAAACATTCCAGGAGGCTAAACTTGGCAGAGGAGTTTAGCTTTATTATTTTGTTAGATATTCTGCACAGTCATAAATAGGAGCAGCCAAATAGATTTGCATTCTAAAGCTCTGTACATTTACCTGTATCTATGCGGGTGTGTATACACACTCACACATAAACAGTGCTGCTGTTTTCAGGAACTAAACATGACCTTCTCTTTGTTTTCTATGTGTACAACATACACTGGTAAACGATAAAGACCCTTTCCCCAAGAATATTGTAAGTTAATCATAAATGTAAATTTCACTAGATGACTTTTGCAGATGTTCCTTTTAACCAAGAACATTTTCTTGCCAATGGAAGAATGATACTTCGATATATATGTATAAAACTGAGATAAAACTGTAGAAACTGGGAAAAAAACCCGCATCCCTTTCTTCTCATGTATTGCTGTGACTTCAAGGGGAATAGAACTTTATCTACTTTGATCACCAGCCAAACAATGAAAATGGAAGAACAAATTTTATATAAAAGAATTTTACCTAGAATGCTCTTTGAAATTCATTATTATTGAAAATACTTTCTTTTAACATATATCATTTTACTTTGGGGGGGGATATGAAACCTTAATTCTGCTGTTGTTGCTGCTAATATTCCAAATCTTAGAGAAGTCTAGCACCACTAGACTAGAAAAAATGTTGACAGTATCAGTAGCAGTGAATTTTCAAAACTTTTGTAGGCTAGGTGGTTGGCATGGACGTCAGGTTGAGCACTTTTTCACCCTTTGCCTTTTCCTTCCAGGCAAAAGGAAATAGTTACTACATTAGTAGAAATGCAACTGACTTGCCTGCCAGATGCAAGAGAGAGGCAAGAGGGCAATTTTTTCAGTTCTTAGTGTGTGTTGCAATTCAGTAATCCATGCGTTGGTTTCACTGTGTTCCTCTTCAATTATTATGCAGGTGTAAAGACCCTAAATCTATAGGCCATCTGTATGTTTCAATGATCCACTTATGTGAACCTTTTAAGCTGCCTTTGTCTATGTAAACTTCAAGATCTAGGCCATAAAGAAGATGCTGTACATTCAAAAATGTTTCTTTATGTATGCTTTTTTTTGCAATTACCTGCATGTACTTTTAACAAGACAATTCTTCATGTGCTATACCAAAAAGTGCAAATCCTTTTCTTTTCAAAAAAATGCAAAAGATGAAAACATGTAAGTCTAATTTTAAAAATCTTTTCTTTCTCTCTAGCGTTTTACGATGGGATAATGAGACAGATGTCTCTCAACTGGAAGGACATTTTGACATTGTTATGTGTGCTGACTGGTAAGTACATAAAAATCATAAAACTCATGTTAGAAAAAATAGCTTTGCTGGAGTAATTGTACTGTGCTGCTTGCTGATGGCTAAGCAAAGTCAACAAATGAAGCACAAAGCCACCTTAACCTCAACAAATTAATATTCATCTCCATGTGACAGTTATAAGGTAGTCTTCTATCACACAGTAACTTCTACCACATTATTTCCCAAAGATTGATTTTGAGAAGCATTTCCATTTTCTGGAATTGCCTCTGTTTCATGCTTGACGTATCAGTAAATGGACGACTTAGGCAAATTGCAAATAATTATGGCTCAGTGAGGAACAGTCTGGAGAAAAGGGAGTTTATCAACACAAACAGCTCAATTAGCTTACTTCTTAGGAAAGATCTGACTATTGATATAAGAGGATATGTATTCTGTGCTCCCCAGTAAATCTTTGGGGGATATTTTCCCACCATTTCTTAAATTTGCCAAACAAAAGTAATAATATTCATCATCTGAGTGACACTAAGATATCAGAATTAATAGTGAATTAATTAGAATAAAAAGAAATCAGAGGTAAATACACATATATACCCACTTTTGAGTGACTGACAACTTGCAGAATAATCTTCTTCTGCATATTTTCTAAGTTGATTTGACTGCTGGTGTAAACAACATTTTAATTCTGCTGACTCACCTAATCATGAAAATTACACAATGATTTTCATGATGTTTTGTGCTTTAATGGGATATTTTTGCATAAATATAATTCCGTATAAAGACATGAGTATAGCTTGGTTTTGCTGTTTATTATCATTGAGAAGCATGACTCAGCTCTGTAACAATCAATGAGGGTTTGGTTGTTGACTTCAGTAGGATGCAGATAGCATGGAAGATAAGAGAAAGTATATATAATCATTATGCTGGCCTTTACAAAAACAATTATTTGACAGTCTGGCTCAGTCAAAGAAACAAACAACTTCTCATTGTGTTCTTAAAATGTTGGATTGACACCAAAGAGCTGTATACTTTTTCTTACTTGAAAATGCTTCTCTTAATTAAATATTTCTGAAATCTACATAATGCCTTCAGAAAAGTATGGTTTTGTCCTTTATTTTCTTCTTTTGTGACTTATCAATGAATTCAGTAAGGTTTCTTTTCCCACTGAATTGTGTTTCAGAAAACGTCTTTGTTCCCAAAAAGGACAGACATGGGTTTCTAACTAATCGCTGATAATGTGCCTCAGAGAGGCATCAGCTGATTAAAATAAGGAGCTAAACAACACCATATGATTTCAGCAAGTAATTTAGTAAATGCCTTCCTCACCAAATATTAGAATGGATACTCTGGGTTTCATTGCACAGATGAAGTTAATGCTGGACAGGATTAGATCAGATTAAGTATGAAAGTCAGATCAGAGTGCTGGCGGACATGAGCAGGAGGGCAGCAGTCTTCTCGGAGGCTTAGACAAGGCTCGCATATGGATGTTCTCCAGATTATGTGGGTGAAGCAAGGTCTTGCCAAGAGATTTAGAGTTAAATTTGTTCTTCACACAAATATCAAAACAACCTGGCCGTGCCATCTCTTATATTCTTAATACTCACACCATGTCATCCTATTTGTACCATACAGAAGAGCAGAGGGAGCAAGATATAAATCGCATATTCTCTACCGACCCACCCCCAGTATTATACTCGGTCTAATATTCTTCTTGTCTTGTGGGTAAATTGCTGGGCATACGGTAGATTTATTGTTGTCTCATTAGAAAACAAAGGACTGTGCTTAATGTACATTAACTCTGTGGGCATGAAATACATGTATGATGCTGATATTATTTCTGCTGAACAATATAAGGAGACAGTACATTTATAAAACATTTTCAGTTAATTTAGTTAATAGCAAATTGGAAGTGAAGTGCTGTATAAGGTTTATATGTGTGTGTGTGTGTGTGTGTGTATGTGTGTGTGTGAATGAATGAATATTTTGTTTGCCCATATTAAAAGACAGGTGGATCTGCATGTTTCTTTAATGGGGAAAACTTTCTCAGTTCTTGTTGTTGATAATGGTTTGCCTGTAAAAATGATTTGAAAGTTGTTTACAGTGTAGTTACCTGCCTGGCCTTCTAGGCTACATTAAAATATTTGATGCATTTTTCCCATGTAGCCCTAAACATCTGCAGCCTCATTTAAAAGGTTCCATACATGTGCTGAGATAAAAATTAAAAAAAAAAAGTTTTTCAACATTGGTTTAACTATATTATCCATATCATTGCAGTCATTAAGATATAGAATTAGAACAAAGCAGAAATATGTAGTGAAATGCTAACTAAAATATCAGATTTATATTGCATTTTTCCCATTAAAGGCAGCATTGTGTGATTTTCTGAATAGCTAACTATTGGCACTACTTGATGCCATTTACAAGAAAACAAGCTCCATTCATAAACATATTCCAAACTCATACTGAGTTTCAGCTAAAAATATACATGAGTACAAAGAGCAGTGCTACATTAACACTCTTAAATCATCCATATATTTGTATTCAGTTATTTGAACACCTTGTGTGTAGGGGAGGAGAATACATTAATGGAATGTATTACTATGTATCAAAATACAATAGATCACTTAGATTTAAAATACATAACTGAAATAACTGGTCATGAGTTAGCTATTGACAGTGGAGGGTGGGTGTGGTGGTGACAATTAAAATCAAATTCATGACGAAGCATTGTGTGAACAGAAGAATTTTAAGGCAGCTATAAAGCACTGGTAAAACTACACGAAAGAACAGAGTCTAAATATTGTGTATTTACTGGACAGTGAAAGTACAGGGTAGGGTGAAATGAAAACTCACCTTTAGCACAAGTTCACCTGCTCAGTTTAAGAAAGAGCAAAGACCTGAAAGGCATATAGCTTCTTCCAGCAGTTGAATTGAAAGTAAATGATCCATGCTAACAGTCTCACATAATTCATTTATCATGTTGTAACCACAATGGTCCCATGGAAACCTGAACCTAACATGTGAATTCTCCCTTGCGCCTTACTCCTATGGCTTGACTAGCATTCCAGACCCTAACCTGGCAACTGGAACACTCTACTGGTTCTGTTCTGCTTACCACAGAGCCCCATTTTGTTTCCTTTTTAATTACAGCAGTCACTTTACACAAGCCTTTGGACCTGGGACTTGACAGATGAACATGTAGCAAAATATATTTGTCACTGTGGCCCTTTTAGGATCAGAATAACGCTGCACAATAGTGACCGAAGATAGCGGTTATGCAGCCGCTGTGATGTTATTTTTGACAGTTTTTAAAAAAAATAAAACTTGTAAACAGCTAGTTGTCCATAGCAACACATTGCAAGCACTGCTTCCAGGTAAGACTCAAGGTGCTTGCTTTTCACAATGGGACTGCAACCATCTTTATAGTGATGGATGCAACTGAAGAGGTGTGTGTGTGTGTGTGTATGTGTGATTTTTTTTTTTAAATAAATGGAGTGAATAATGCTGGACAACAATAGGTGGTAGTGTCTGCTTCAAAGATATTGCAAATGAATAAGATATTGCAAATAATATCCTATCTTAAAAAGAGCAAAGCCATTGTGATGGCAAGGATAAATTTGGACAGGAGGTAGAGGGGGAAGGAAATAGTCAATTGGATTTTACTGAAGAAAGTATCTCTGTCTCTTTGATTTTTGTATAGTTGGCAGGTGTACATTTATTTCAAGCATCAGTCCATCCATTTACTGATAGGTGTAGTTTCAGGGCTGGCACATATAAATCCGATTTTTAATTTCTTTTCAAAGCTTTCAGAAATCAGCAGCCCCTGCACTGCGTATTGTCTAAGTGTACATGACAAACCACACCAACCAGAATGTGTGCTGGAGCTTTTTGAGTTTTAGAGTAATAACTTACTGTTCATTTATATCTAGTTTTCTCATTCACTTTCAGTTTGTAGGAAAATCTGATGGTCTGGAAGTAAGGGCTTTCCCTCCTGTAATAAGTGTGTTTCAGTGCATGACAGCTTTGCTGTTTACTGAAGCTGTGCAAAACTGTAAATGATGATGGAGAGCGAACAACTGGAAATCATGTCTGAAGCACCAACCATAAACTGTGATACTTGGCTGTCACATTACATGCAAAATAAAAAGATTTGACATGATAGCTTATAAAATATAAACATATACCCATGCTCCTGAGATTCTTGTAATAGTTCACAGACAATAGTGCAAAGTATGTTGGAATCAATGGAGAGTGTCATATTTTTTCTCCCCCTTCACAGCCCTTTCTGGAATGCCTACCTATACAGTTTAAGTGGACAACTGGCATATCTCCTCTGGATGTCCTTCTTGATATACCTATAAGCAGCCCTTTCAGCAGTACCTACCCTGGAAATCTTGCTTAGAGGCTATATGCTAGTGTAAAATAACTGTCTGAAACCCAGAAGCCATCATTGCCATCTTGGTCTTTCTAATGCTATAGATGCATGCATCTTCATTTTATCATAGGGACAAGATCTGAATCTGACCAAAGTCTCCTCTAGCTGAATATTTTGTTTCATGCAGAGGCCAAACAGATGCATCTGGGAAATCCAGAAGCAGGACATGAGGGCTGTTTTTTTGCGAGGAGGCAATTTTTGCTTCCACAAACTATAAGCTTACAGCCATACTGCCTCCATTCTGATTTTTAAAATGATGGAACATGTCCCACTCTTATGAATACAGATAAGGTGGGAGAAGATGGCAGCTTAGGCCCTTTTCGCACAGCATTTGCCATGCGAAAGGGCCCCTGGAGTGTCGTGCAAATGTGAGGAGCGGTCCACACAACACGCTCGCAATTGTGCGATGCTCCAGGGGCTGGTAGGCACCGATCGCGCACTATTTCATTTTTGGCTTTGAGCCAAAAATGGTGCACGATCGCACATCGCTCTGGGGCCCCATGTGCACTTGCCGTGCATGCGGAGCTGTGGAGCCACAGTGCTCGCGCTTCCTGTCCCAGCACAGCCTGAGAAAATCCCAGGCTGCACTGCGGAAGGAAGAGGAGGGGCTCTCACGCTACCTGCTCACGAGCAGGCAGCAGCTGCGGAGCTGAAGCAATGGGGACGCGAGAGCCTCTTGCAAGAGGCTGTTCGTGCGATCCCCGCACCCCAGCTCCGCAAAAAGGTGTGTTGCGGAAAGGCCTAAATTTCCTAGTTAACTATTAATTGCTTGAACAAAGGCAACTCCTTGAACAACTAATGTATTGAGTAACTTGCTTTATTAACTAATGGCTTAAATAGAAGGAGAACAAACATGATATGATGATTTAAGTGTTACACTAGGACTCCAGGATACCAGGGTTCAATTCCACGCTCAACCAAGATAACCCACGCTGTGACCCTTAGCAAATCATATTCTCTCAGCCTTAGAGGAAGGCAATGGCAAACCTCCTCTGAATAAATCTTCCCCAAAAAATCCTATGAGAGGGTTGCCATAAGGTAGAACTTGAAGGCATATAACAACAACAACAAGAACAACAGAAGGCATCTTCCCAGCAACTGATGATACTCCTAACTAGAACCAAGAGTAAACTGTTCTAAGTGTTCCTTAGTGCAGCATAATGGTGGTTAGCAAGAATTGTGCCATCTTATTAGCCTTCTGTCAAACATTTGGGCTATCAGGGATCAGTACAGTTCCCATGCGGATTGCAATGTCAAGCCTATGTTGCTTATAGCATTGAAAAACTATCTCCGATTGTAATTTAGGTTCCTGGAGTTTGCTGACCTTGCAGATGCAGTGCATGTAGACTGAGTCTGCATAGTCAGCAAACTACAGGAACCTGAACTTAGTAAATCAGTGTCTCAAAGCATGAATAGGCATCTTTCTTTATAGTTAGATTGTATGAGCTAAGAAGCTAATAGTCATGCTTGCTGAAGAACCTACTTTCCCTTAGCATGAGTCCCACAGTAACAGGCCTGTAGCAAGTTACAAACAAATGGGAAGGTATTTGATCTGATTAATTATTCTCCCCAATAAAACATGGTGGGTAGTTCCTTCAGTTGCAAGGAACAAGATGCTGAGAAAGGACTTTCAGCAAGAAAGTTACTCTGATGCATAGGAAACCCTGATCCAGAATCAAGGGGTCTACAAATAATTTAGTACCAGGTTCCCAGAAACGTAGATGGATAAGAAAGCTTCCTTGTGATTTTCTACTTCCAAGTAGCCTTTGGTGGCTTCTGACGTCCACCTGGATCATTTTTCAAAAGTACAAGGAAGATCTCTCTCCTTTATATCTGCAGTATGAAAATGTTTGCATGAATAAATAAACTGTCTGTCAGAGGGTTTGTTGGAAGTTTTATTCTCTACGGTCTTTGAGACAATGTTGTTTAAACAATGTCATTTGCTCCTCTTGTGTTTTTAAAAATCTGTTGCTGTCTCCTAGTGCCTTATTTGCTTCAAGTATATTTTTCTATTTTTTTTTTTGCGGGGGGGAGATATTTAGGGAGAGCCCTATTATTTTATTTTGTTAGAAATCAGAGAAGTACAATAAAAACTGTCTTTAAAAGGGGCAATGTCCTATCCTCGTATTCACTGGCTAGCCAGCAGGTGTGTGTGAATTGTCCGCCTTTCACATACTGTATTAATCCTGATTTTGGATATCACAGCTACTTAAATAAAAGCTGCTAACCATTGGCAGTTCATTCTTGCTGCATAGAGAAAAATTTCCAGCTGACCTTTCTGGCTTCGGCTTCAACCAGAGATACTGACAACCTTCCGAGTGTGTTTGGTTTTGTTTGTTTAAAAGTGCATGAAATGGAAGGAATTTAGGCCTCAATTTCTCCTTCACAGCAATGTGTAAACATATGTAATTAGCCTTGTACTTATCTGCATTAGTATCATTAGAACTGAAACCCCTTTTTAATCTGGATTCTGTTCTCTTCTCAATGTCAGCCTGTTTCTGGACCAGTACAGAGCTAGCCTTGTGGATGCAATAAAGAGATTACTCCAGCCCAGTGTAAGTATGTTTCTATTTTCTCCTGAACACGGGCTTCAGAATAATTAGTCTGTGCACAATGATTGAGAGAGTAATGGAATGGCAGGATTAATGTCATGTAATACTTTAATACTTATTATGTCCAACTTCAATTGAGTCTTCTAATCTATCAGATTCCTTCCTAATCATAAACTAGGAAACTTCTTATACTTGGCCTTCTGATAAGGAACACAGTGGGTAGTAAAATAAATGAAACCGCTTCAAAGATAGTGTGAGATTATTTTTATCAAAGCGTTTCTTGAGTATTTTCCTTTGATAACAATGTCTTCATATTAAAGTAAAATTCTGATACTGAAAGTTTTTATGTTGGCTTCTGTCATTTGTAATCCCTTCAATGGTAACCTTTGTCATGGTATATTTATTTATTGCAAAGTACCAGTTTTTATTCCTTTCATTGCTGCTTATATTAAGTGAACAAATCCTTAGACTGATCTATAGCCTAAAACTCTGCTTGTTTTGTTTTCCTTTCTTCCTCCGTCTCTCTTTTTCTGAAACTAAATAAGCAGTGTATTTACATATTATAAATGATAGGGCACAATAAATACACCAGGACATAGAAATCATTGTAGATGCAGAGCATATAATAATGATATTTTTACACTGCTGCTTATTAGAAGTATAAAATACCAGCAAAAGAAAAGCTGTATTTGCTCCAGTCCAAAACAAAACAAAATCCAACTACTACACATCTCTACACATCTTAATAGATATATCAGTTTAAAAAATTAAACTACCCTCAATGGTGTTTAGGGATGGTAACAATAACAGTTTTAACACTCAAACAAATAAAATTAAATATGAAATATACTAAAATCATTCTTCCTGTAAAAGAACATCCTATTCATCCTGTACTACCAAATACTTGCCAGAATAATAATAACAAAAAAATCTAACATGAACAAAAAAAGGAAGGGATTCGAGGGAGAATAACCACAAGTTAAAATCCTGGGGGTTTTTGTGAAGAGAGGACATTTGACAGTCTCAACCAGCAGCCCTCGTGGCTTTCTACTTGACCACCACCAGCCAGCATGGGCATAGATCCAATTTACCTGGATGAAGCTGAAAAGCCCAGGTGCTAATGGGCAGCTTATTTCAGGGACAGTGGTGAAAGAGGGAAAGTGGTAGAAGCACATTCGTGCCAATGAAGCAATATATTGCTAGGGTGGGGGGCTCAATTGTTGCCTTCAATCACTCCTCAACTGAATGGGAAAATGAGGCATATCCATCCTGTAAACTTGGCCCAGTATCCAATTGGGGCATTATGCTCATAGATGCCCTATTCCGTAAGCAAATGGGCCTTCTCTAAGTTCATGCAAGGAGACATCTGATACCTTCTTGCAATTGTTCTCTGTGCTGGTCGTGCACATTTCTGCTCACAAACTAAGACATGTGCCTTTTGGCTCAGATAGAGGTGCTAGAAATGTACAACTTGCTCTGTAGATGCTTGAGCAGCCCATTGCTGGTCCAATTATTGTTGGATGCCTCCAAACTTCTGTGATCTAATTGGTGGGACTAGGCAGCATTGTATATTGGACCTCAGTCTCTGGTTGTAGTGAGATGCACACACACCAATCTAGAGGCATATCTAGGGTGAGGCAGGTAGGACACATGTCCTGGACACCAATCCAGGAGGGCACAAAAAAGCCATGCTGGAAAATTTAGCAATGGAAGAGGAGGAGGAAGTGCCCCAGAGGTAGGGGCTCAACTTCCACACTTGCCCTAGATGCTGTTTATGCTAGATTTGCCAAGGCACCAATCTGAGAGTAAATCTCATTGAACTCAGTGGGACTTAGGTCTGACTAGACATGCAAATATCTTGATTTTCCAGCATTGTCCATCATATACAAATCTTTTTTTTTCTCACACCATTTTCTTCCTAGAGAAATAATTCTAGCATTTTTCTCAAATTACTGCCATGTCGTTGTACTCTTTTTATTTTCATTTTTTGGACCATTTAATATTATTTCTTTAATCTTTCCCCCTTTTCCTTACTTACGAGGTGGGAATCATGTGGTTCTCCAGATGATATTGGTTTGCAATTATCAGTGTTCTCCACTATTGGCTGCACTGGCTAGAGCCTCTGAGACTTGCAGTCTTTCCACATGTGGAGAGCCGCATGATTCTTAGTCCTGTCCTAGGTGGATAGACGTTCTGTTTCTTACTGTTGTACTTCAGAGGTGACATGCTGATGGTATTTGGGTCAGAGTTTTCTGAAACTATCTAATACTTTAAAGGCACCAGATCATATCTGATTGTGGTAGCGAAGCAAGTTTAGTTCTGGTTAGTACTTGGATGCGAGACCACCAATGAATACCAGGTGCTGTAGGCTATATTTTGGAGGAAGGACATAGCAAAGCCATGCTGAGTATTCCTTGCCTGAGAAAACTTATGAAATTCAGGGGATCACCATAAGTCAACGGGCAACTTGAAGGCCCATTTCTGGAGCCTCAAAATGTGTCCATTTACCTTCATATAATCCTAGATATCAGATTATAACCCAAATCCAGTTGTTAGGAAAAGTCTGTGCTAATGTGCTACACATACTTGGGTAAGTAGCAGGGCTGCTGGGTCAACATTATCCCAGGCCATGTGATTTCTGTGTCAAAACCTGAGACCTAGGGACAACCCTTTGGGAGGTCAAAGGATATGTGACAAGAATAACGATACAGAGATGGGCCCTGGTGATATCATCAAATATGATACATTGAGCATCAACCACAGTTGCACAGAAATTGAATTGTTGTGATTAGAGACCTGTTAGAAAAACATAGCTGTCCTACAACAGTTAGTAAATTGTTGAAACTGTACTCCAGCTGCTGTGCTGTGTGTGAAGGGCTTGATGCTTGTTCATCTTGATGCTTAGAGGAAGGAGAGCAGCCTGTTGTGTCTGTGGGTGTTGTGCCAGAAAATGGGGACATGAAACTGAGGCTGATGTTACTGAGCCTGCAGCTCCCAGATAGAAACTCATAGAACTGGAGTTGTGACCCTCACAAATCCTTTCCCTTAAGCCTAAGCAGTCTAGTGCCTCGTTTTATTTTGCACTGGCTCAGCACTGCATGGAGTGCAGCAGGCAGGATATTACAGGGAGAAGTAGTATTCATCTGAAGGTTAGGAGATTGGCCCATAAAAATCTGAATCCTTCAAGCAAGGGGGCAAGGCTTAGAAGAAACAGGTTGGAAGGAAAGGTTCCTTTGGGAGTTGCTCTTACTGCTGCAGATACCAGCCAGCATCATTGTCTCACCTGCCACTTCTCATTCACTGTTTTGCCTCCCTCCCCCACTATCTTGGCTGCCATATCTGCTAAAAGGGTCTTGTCAAAACCCCAAGATTGCATAGGATGTTGAAAGTGGAATAATAGCACTATAATAGGCTAGTGTGGAAATAGTCCCAGTGGCATACCGCATGAGTACCAGCTATGGGCAGATCAAGGCACTGCCTGTATGTTCAAGCACATGAACTGATACTAGAGTATATGCATCTCCCCATTCTCATTTTTTAAAGAAAACTAAATGTTAAATTCAAAGGCCCCAGGAAGAGCACTGAACTGTGGTAAATGACCATAGCAATTCATGTTTAAAAAAATCAACAAGGCACCTACAAGAACAACAATAAAGTTGCAGGTTTATTAGGGAAGGTACAACAGCCCTTGGTAAATAGGTTCAGCTCTAGCAAAGTAAGCAAAGGGATGGTTAATTTTTTCAACAGTCAGACCCACCAAACCAATGCATGATGTCTACAGTACAACCATGGATGGGTTCAACATCATATCTTCCCTGTATGGAAATCTGAGAACACTGTCCCTCTCCCAACAACCGAATTTCCAATATCTCCACAAAGCTGTTGAAATTCTGAACTGATGCACAAAATCATTAGAAGACTTGGTGGTAACTAATAATAAGAGCTATACATAGTAGATAGAATATTTGTAGTATTTATATGCTGCCTTTTCTCCCAGAGTTGGACCCAAAGCGGCTTCCAAAAAAGTTAAAAAAACATTTAAAACAATTAAAGACATTAAAAACATATGAAATTACGAAAACTAACTTTTTTTAAAAAAGCTTACTGAATAAATAAAAGCTCCCTAGCTCACTCATTAAAATCCTGCTGGAAAAGAAATGTCTTTGTCTGCCAGCAAAAGGAAAGCAGGGAGGGGACACACCTAGCCTCCTGCAGAAGAGAGTTCCACAAGGTGGGAGCAGCCACTGAGAAGGCTTTCTTCCACATCCTCACCAGGCAAGCCGGGGACAGTAGCAGGCCTGTAAGAAAGCCTTCCCCAGCAGATGTTAGGGCTTTAGCAGGTTCATATAGGGAGATAAAGTCTTCCTTTATGAATAGAATAGCCAATCTAGAAACAGTAAGTCAGCATGTGTGGGATAGGATTGCATTCTTTCTGAAAACACACAGTCTGGTAGTCTGAGAATTCTCCTGGACTGTGCTTTGACCCCAGGTGACGGCTCTCAGGAAGGGTGACTTAACCTAGCTTAGGTTCTTACACTGGCCGTGCCAACCTCTGAAGAAGGTGAAATATAGCATCACTGGTCTACTGCATTGCACTGCACATGAAGCTGCCTTCAAAAACTGTCGAGAAACTTCAGATGGTTCTAATACAATTGTGAAGTTACTGACAGCCATTAAAAGCAGTGGGGAAGCCCCACTGTTGAAATAATTGCACTGGTTTCCTTTTTGTTTGGGACCCCCAAGGATAATTCCAGAAAGGATCATTCATTCTCTATAACATATAGCATTGCGTAAGGATTTTCTTCTCATTAGGAGTTTGGCTGTGGGTGCTCTCACGCCTGCCTTCAAGTCACCAGTCATGCTTCTCATAAGGTTTTCTTATGCAAGGAATACTCAGAGATGGTTTACCATTGCCTTCCTCTGGATACAGCCCACAGCACCTGCTATTTGTTGGCAGCCTACCACCCAAGTACTAACCAGGGCTGACCCTGCTTACCTTCCATGATCAGATGGGCTGTGGTGCCTTGAGGGTATTATGAGCCTGCCTACTTATTAAAACCATTCATTGAGCTAGGGTGGAAAAAGTATGTTGTGAAGGCTGCATGCAGACCACCGCCAGATCTTTTCCCCACTTCCTCAAATGTCATTTAACCCTAATTTTTTTTATTTTTTTTATTTTTTTGCAGGAGGAAGCTTAAAATGCCCCATATTCTTAGGAGCCAGTGGAGCTATTTTGTAGTGTTCACCCCCAAGCTATTTTAGTTCCAAAGAAGACATTTGTAATCAAACAAACATGATTTTTTTACCACTTCTTGTTTCAGAAAATGGCTGCCATTGGGCTTAAAATAGCCCCATAACCCTCCCGTGCCCAATTTATCTCTATTCTCAGAGAGCACCATCTTCAGTTATTAAAAAAGTTTTTTTTAAGTAAAAGTATCAAAAGTTTTCCATCTCTCAATGAGATGACTTTCAAATCTTAAATTCTTCCCCTTTCTTATATGTTGTTTCTAGGAGGGGCTTTTCAAGGGATTGCAATAGGGAATAATGGGGCAGGAAAGCCCATTGCACAACTTCCCCTTGCACAATTTTTGGGTATAATCCATGACGTGTGCCAGAGGTGGGCATAGTACAGGCCACACAGGCTGCATGCAGTCCCTGGACCATGCTTTTGTGGCTCCTGAATTCCCCCACCAGCTCCTCAATCCCCATTTTTTTTTAAAAAAAAATAGTGTGATGTTGGGGTCAATTTTTATCCTCAAATCATGCAGAAAATCCTCCAATCACAAGAAAACACTTGAAAATATCCCACTCCACTCCCCATAAGCAGTTCAGAACCCCCATTCCCTCAATACCTCCATTTTCCTCTGCAGCCTTCCTCAAAATGGCAACAGGAAGTGATGCAACAGTACTTCCTGTCATCATTTTGAGAAGGATTGCAGAAGAAAACAGATATTTGGGCTTGCTGTAAGGGGGTGTCCCACAAGATGGTCTGTGGAGGAAATTGACCCATGGCTGCCATGCAGTTGCCCACTCCTAGTGTGTAGACATCCTAAATCGGTAAGAAATGAAGCATGGGCTACAAGTTGTACAGCAATCATACTTCTGTTCTGTTTGGTACATGTAGCACTCTCAACAAAATGTACAGATAAATGAATTCTGTCACATTTCTATGCAAATATTGATGAAGGGTGTAGCTGGAGAAGCCGAGCATTTTGATCTGTTTCCCCTCCCTCTCTTGTTAACACATAGAAAACAATGAGTGTTTAAACAGATGTCTTGGATTTTTTATCAGTTTTATGCTAAAGTTACTTATCATTTAAAATAAAAATGTGTAAATGTTCTTCTCTACGTTGTAGGGGAAAGCAATGATATTTGCTCCGCTCAGAGGGAATACTCTAAACCAGTTTTGCAATCTAGCTGAAAAAGCTGGTTTCTCTGTCCAAAGACATGAAAATTATGATGAACACATTTCAAACTTCCACTCCAAGGTTAGTTTTCTGCTCATGTTAGATAACACTTTAATCCGCATTGCATTTTGAAGAGATCATGGTCCTTTTGGCAGGTAACCTAAACGTTTGATTAAAGTACTCTTAGGTATGCTGCTTCTAAATAGCTATTTTTTGTATCTGATTATGCCGTATGGAAGAACCATCCTTTATCTTTGCATGTCTAGAAGAGCTTTATAGAAGCTTCTCCTGTTTACCATTTCCTCAGAACTAATCTGTTCATTCATAAGGGTCCAATTCAAAACATTCAGATGTTTAATTTAGCTCATCTCATACACATCTATCATAAGCTAGCACATATATTTTTAAAAAATTGAAAGCTTGGAGGCGTTGACGCCATTAAATACCAAAATATATGGAAACAAATAGGAGATAGACATCTAATTGTATCATATCATAGTTTAAATCCTTATCAAACTATTTTATGGCTGAGCCAGTTGGCAGCTTCAGGCTGCTAAATCTCATACAGAATGTTACAGTTGTGAGGTTATGTGTTGGATCTGGGCACTACAAGATTTAGGTCACAGGCACTTCTCTCAGTGATTTTTAAGCTTGCTTACATAAAGCAACTGTTATCACTCTCCACTTTTATTACACATAGGTGTAGAATAATGTGGGACAGAAAGAAGTCTTCAGAGAAACTTTTTCTGAAGCCCCCCCGTTTTTAACCATACTTATCAGCCCTGCGGATCAAAATCAGTGTTATTACTTGGAGAGAGGTGTAGGTCACTATACAACCAACACAGAGATTTGGACTTTTCCAGTGGCATCTCCTTCCATTTTTATTTCTCCTTTTCTCCTTGCCAGCCTCCACAAAAGGCTAAGAGAAGGAATTGTCTGGAGTCTCCATTTACCTATGACTAAGGATGCAATTCTTCACTAAGTTGCTTCTCAAAGGAAGCAACAGGCAGCTTTAGCAATTTTCTTGCCACAGTGAGAAAGTCTTGAACAGCCGTGCACTTTTTGAAGTCTGTTTGCAATTTGGGACTTCCTCTGTACAAAATTCCCAAATGATTGCTTTGTGCAGAAAATGGCCTTTTCTGCACAGAAAATAATATTTCCATTCAGAAATACTGTTCTCTGTGCATAAAAGGGTCTTTCATGCTCATAGAAGGCCACTTGCTGCGTAAGAGAACTATGTGCAAATTTTGCATAGAATTACTCCCTAATTACAGCATTTTCTGCACAGGAAAGACTGTTTTATGCACAAAATAACCATGTGTGAATTTTGAGTAAAATAAGTCCCACATTGCAAAGGGTCTTGTCAGCTGGTGATTCTTCTCATGTGTCGTGATCGTGTTTTGAATAGATTCAAATATTCTTTCAGTCCCTACCTATGACCAACCCCATATACCACAACCTAAGATGCCCATGAGGTTGTAGGAAATATGTTCTAATTTTTAGCTATGCAGCGGCATAAAACCTAGCTCAGTTTCATGTTAAGCCTTGCAAACAGGCTTATGAGGCAGCCAGTGGTGGCTGGTGACTCCAGTGGTAGTGAGGTAAACGTGCTCAGATTTTTAGTCTGAATTTTAAGCGAATTATCCACTCCAATGAACCCTGCTTTGGGAAGAGAGTTGAACACCTTAGATAGCTCATTTAACATTTTGATTAAAATCTGGTGTGGATTCACTGCCCTGTTGATATAGGAGCCATCAGGCACCACTGAGGCACCTGCCGTGTGCAAGATAGTATAATATAACATGAGTGACAGCTTACATGGGTTCCTTGTTTATCAGAATGCGTAGGTGGAGTCAAAAAAGTTGATTGCCTTAGAAGTACATACTTTCACAATCCTGCTTTAATTTTGTTGCCAGTGTGGTTGGTAGGAGGCCAGCTTCTGAGAGCCATAAGTTGGTTTCACAATTTCCCACTAAGGAAAAGGGAAAGTTTATGGGCTTTTAATTTTAAATTAGAAAGTAGTAGAAAGTATAATGCTAGAAGCTGGGATAACCCAATGAAATAGTTTGTCAACAGGTTCAGGACAGAGAAAAGAGAAATAACTTCTTCACCCAACACATTAGTCATTTGTAGAATCCACTGCCACTAGAGTGAACAGGTCCACCATCTTAGATGGATCTAAAGAGGGATTAGACGATGGTGGGTCTGTTGTTGACGTGACAGACATGGTAAACACGATAGCCAAAGTTTCTGAGGCAGTAAGCTGTTGGATACCAACTGCTAGTAGACTTTACCATGGTTGCCCTTGTTGAAGATGGTATGGTGGACTAAGTAGCCATCTGGTCCATTCCAGTAGGCTTCTTCACATGTTTTGTTTAATTAACTACCATTTTAGAGGACTTATATTGCCAGAGAAAGCCTTCTTACTTAGTTTCATTCCTTATCTGAACTTGTTCAGTTTTATAGAAGACTAGAATTTGAGCGGCCATGGCTGCACTTCACTGACTATTGTGTACCTTTAGGTTTATGACAAGTATCCTATTGCACTGTTGAAAACACACCTCAAAAATGTTACTTTTTAGTATTACAGTTCTCAGAATCACCCATACAGCAGGGTCCATTAGTTTCAGTGTGTGTCTATTTATCTCATGTAGCCTGTTGCTGTGTTGAAGCAGAGCTTGGAAAAGTTATTTTCTTGGACTGTAAGTCCTGGAATCAGACAGATTGGGCTATATTGGCTATGAGATTCTAGGAGTTGTTAATACAAAATAATATTCTTTCCAAGTTCTGGTTGAAAAGGGGTGCTCCTGAGCAGGGATGAGAAGCATGTAGCTCTCTAGATGTTGGACTACAGCTCACATCATTCCTCATTATTTGGCTTGGCTGGCTAAGCAAATGGGAATTACAATCCAACATCTAGATAACTATGCATTCTCACCCCTGTGTGGGTGAGTGGAATGAGGCTTCATGATTCCCCCCCCGGGTGATCAAAAAGGATTCCTAGTTATTTGGCCAAGATGACTGTGGCTCTGAAGAACTTATGGAAGTCTTTGACAGTTTTAGCTGATAACCTTCAGCTCTCAAGGGCCCCCTGCTTTAAAGAAGGGATTCCTTAGTCTTCAGTTGTCAGATGCAAAGTTCCTGTGATGTCAGTTGGAAGATGGCTCAAGCAACCCCTCTGCTTCTTGATCTTCCAATAAGTACAGCCCAGCTTCCTGAAGGCAAGGCTATTTATATTATGCCTTTACTGTGTTAAGCTGCACCATGTGTGGTTTCCTGTCTTTTCTCTGTGTAGCCATCTGCCCTTAAAGCAAAGAGAAGACAGAGGGAACTGGCGCACAGTTTGATCTGGCAACAGGGAATGGGTTCTCTTTCCTTCACCACAAATTCAGCTGCTAGCTAAATCTTGCCCTGATTTAAAAACTCAAGAGATATTTTCCATTGAATTAAGACTCTTGGAAGACTTTGCGAGTACTATCTCCCTCTTTTGAAGCATGTTACAGTTCCACACAGTCAGAAGCTGAAGATGATGAAAGGTATTGAGTTTCAGAATGCATGTTTTGAGATGTAGAAGGCATTGGCACAGTGTGGGTAATCCTATCTCATTCTGGTGCCATTTGAATTCCAGTTGTCTGCAGTTTGATTATCATGGTCATGCGATTATGAACAAGTGATTGGGCTAGCTCCAGAGATTTGATTTGTTTGCCTTCTGCTCTCTAAAATAATCCTGTTTTAAAAAACAACTTGCACAATTAATTACATAAACCTGTTGTGGGTCAGATGGCAAGAGGTACACTTCAAAATATGCACCCCCTTTTGTTGTTGTTATGTGTCTTCAAATTGATTCTGGTTTATGGTGAGCCTCCCATAAGGTTTTCTCAGCAAGATTTATTACAAGGAGCCATGCCATTGCTCTCTTCTAAGGCTGAAAGAATGTGACTTGTTCAAGGTCACCCAGTGGGTTTCCACAGTTAAGCAAGGATTTGAACCTGGGTCTCTCAGAGTCTTCGCCTCTCAAACTATACCCATAGTGGCTTCTGTCCCTTTTATACCAGTTAGAAAAACAGAGATAACAGGACATGGACCTGTTTTAAGGTCACCTACCAAAGTGAGCACAGCCACCAGTCGTGTGACGCATCCCCATGGAAAGTTGCTGTTCTCCTAGGCCATTTCTGCACTAGACTGTTATAGTACTATTATTCCACTTTCAACATCCTATGGAATCCTGGGCTTTGTAGTTTAGGGAGGGGCCCCAGGGACCCCAGGATTCCATAGGGTGTTGAAAGTGGAATAATAGCGCTATAACAGTCTAGTGTGGAAATGGCCTTAGTGTTTCTGCCCATCTGAGAGAGCAAAAATGGAGAGAGAAGAGAAAGGAGTCTATTAGGCACTTGACAGGAAACTTGATTGGGCTGCTGATGGATTGCTTTTGACGGGGGGCACATATGTATGCCCTTTGGGAAACAAACCCTTATGACTGATCACAGTTGCACT